>OZ024912.1:4429484-4514036 GCA_964017125.1 Flabesymbios commensalis
TAAGTTATGCATGTAATAAAACATAATAATGTCGGGAAAGTGAAAATCGAAATACGATAACTCAAATAGTTCTTTGTTTACGCTAAACCAAATTATTTTTTCCTACGCTAATCCAAGTAGGCATTTTCTATTAATCTAAATAATCCTTGAACGTTTGGACAAATCGAAGAGTCACTCATCCTGTCAAGAACCAATCTTAATAAAACTACTACCTCAAAATAATATGTTATCGTAATAGCTACATCTGAATTATACATCTAAATCAGCGCTTCCCTGGTGAGATGATCATGAACTGTTCACGAAGAATCATGAATTATAGTTCATGGATGTTCGTGAACAAAAACTATGAACAATCAGAACGTTCATCAACGTGTTCATGAACGGTTCATGAATATTCTTGAACAAGAAATGTGACTTTCATGAAAGTTCAAGAGTTCATAAACTTATTCTGCTCATAAACTATCACTTTGTTCATGAACATGGGTTGTTTAACAAAAGTAATGAACTCAGAAATTCATGCACCATGGCTAGCTCATGAACGATCATGAACAAAAAAAATCATCAACCAGATAGTTAATAAACATTCATGAACGTTCATTAAATGTGTTCATGAACTATTCATGAATGTTCCTGAACAGCAAATAAGACATTCATAAAATTCAAGAAATGTGAACCTACTTCATGAACAGCCATAAATTCAAGTAGTACATGAACCAGATAGTCAATGAACATTCATGAACGCTCATTAAATGTGTTTATGAACAATTCACATAATAAACCACTTTATCAATAATGCATTTATCCTTTTCCTTTTTAGTTTAAATATTGTGTGAAACTCAATGACCTCGACCTCCTTTGTTTTCACCGAGCAGGCTAATACAATGAAGTATGGGAAAGGGTTCTTATATAACCTTGTTTCACCGGGTGACGTCACTGCATTTCACAGAATTAAGTATGGGGGAGGGGTGTTTAATAACCTTGTTTTCACCGAGTGACGTCACTGCGTTTCACAGAATAATACCTTTGTGCCGCACTTTATCAAAAGCCTTTGACTTGTCCATAAAAAAAACAATGCGCATATCGTGATCATTATCAAGCGCCTTGTGAAGTTGATAAAGTGTGCCTGAACGGAAACCAACGTTTTTGTTAGGTAATAAATTATTCGATATTAAAAAATTATTAGGTTTATTGTAGATACAGGTCGATAGTTTTGTTTATCTTTTGTATCATTCTTCTTTGTGTTTCGGAATAACACTACTTTTCTTCCAAATTGACAGAAAAGTGCTATAGAATAATTAAACATAATTGCACTGCAGTTCGGATATTGAATCAGCCTCATTGTTAAGTAAACAATTCCTATTTTGTCTGGGCCAGTAATATTTAGTCGGATCCAGATTTATTAAAAAATTATGAATGTCTGAAGGAAAGAAAGTAATATTAGCTAACAGCTCGTCGGTTTCGTACCTAAAGGGTGGAAGTGGGTTGTCATTACTACCGTCAGGGAGCTGGCAATGGCTTGCAAAATATTGGCTTTTTCGATCGAGTTAATTATAGGCAATTCATTCTCAATTAGAGTTGTAATGCCCGAGTACACTTTACCAGCAGTGATTTGTTTCACTGTTTTCCACCATATCCGACCTGACATGGTTAGACATCTCTTCTCCCCCCTCCCCCCCTCCCCCTCCCCCTCAGGCGACTGTAATATACATTGCGTATCTGCCGATTCAGAGAAACCACTCGGTTGCGAAGCAGTTTAAACGTTGTATAATGATCAGCGGAACGTTAATATCGCCTCAACAGTAAATTACATAGTCTGATCATCTTTTTTTAGTTCCGTATTCACCCAAGGCTTTTCTTTTGTGTGAACAGTTACAACTCTATTTGGAATGAAATGTGATGCAACTTACATCAGACAAGTGCGACCAATACATTACAATATATCTAGATGAACTCTCTCGCCTGGACCAGTTAACCCTGATAGTCATTCTATCTAACGCACCGTATGAGGTGAGTCTGATACATGACCTTAACAAGTGTCAGGCGACCATTTAAGTAATGTGTTTTTATGTGTGATCTGGTGATTGAGTGAGTGCTAGTATAATAACAGTTATCCCCTAGCTCACAATAACATCACATCATAATACATTTAATTTAATTTATTTACACAACACTACGATGTAAATGCACATTTGAATAACACATAATAATAACCAATATATAAGAAATAAATATAATTACATTACGTAAACTATTGTAATAATTTGAAATACATACAGTAATTTTGAACATTTGTTTTATCATTTGCCGTTATCAGTAGTCCGTAATAACAGACTCTGTGTGCGATACAGAGTCTGTAATCATTGGAATTCGTACAGTTGTGCCGCAAAAATGCGGTGCGCGTACGATCGATTGCGCAATGAATTACTGCGTCATTGTTTGATCAATTATTGTTATAGCTTTATGTAATGACAGATTTACATCTCATTAGAATAATGTCTTAACGTGTGGACTTAAACCACTGTCTTTATAGGTCAATTAATCATCTAGATAGGGCTACCCTCGCATTTTTGGTCTCAGCGTACACACACCAGCATAGAAAACCACAGATTTTGCTATGTTGTTCATCTCTGATGTTGAACCATGCTGTTCACGTCAAGATGTGACTACATTTGCAGCTGTTGGGAAATACATAGGTCATTGCTTTGACCCCTGAACGCGAACATTTTATGACAACTGATATCAGAATGATGGAGAGAGAGCTAGGCGACAGCATATTGGAAATTACATTCATGAAAATGTGAAAGATGGAGTTTTCCAACTATTTTCGTGAATAAGCAAAAACAAGAAGTAAATTTAGCGATGATAAGCACAATAAACTCCATATTCCACCCGCACAAAAAAATTATCCAATAACAGCTGAAAAAGTATTCTTCGTAGGATAAGTTATGCGACCTGGTCCCGTTGCCTACCAAATTGATGAAATCTGGTTCAGATGTATTGCTTATTCTCATCACTTTTATTAGGAATCCGGCTCTTTCCCAGACTTTTTGAAAGTAATCCACATCACACCCTTTTTAAAGAAGCCATCATTTTCTAAGGATGACATGACAAATCAAAAATCAGTTCCGAACCTTAATTTCATTTCTGAAATAATTGAAAACATAATTTCAAATAGTAACCTTTTTGTTGGTACGTTGAAAAATATCTAAGCGCAAAAATTAAGGGAAATAGTCAGATATACCACATGGTATTATTCCAGCAATGGATTGAAGAAAACCATGTGAAAATTTACATGAAAAATGGTCAATTAGTGTACCACGTTTATTTGATAATCTTGTAGGCTATGTTATTTTGGGAAAGAAGCTAAAGTGCAATTAGTGTATCTAGATATTGGTTAATTATTGTTTTTTGTTTAACTTTTAGCAGGTCTATGTTATAGGCCCTGCTACGACTGCTTCACATTGTCTATTTTGAAGATCGTATAGAATGGGAGTGAATTCTTCAAAAAGTTTCATAGTTTTGATTCAGATTTCTAGGTGGTCTATATACATATGACAGCCACAATATCACAACATTGGTCTAGTTTGACACCTTGGACCATATTAGTATCATATTAGTCTGGCTGGTATGGTATTTCCGGAACTACTCAAACTTGGGTCCGCTCTTATCTGTGGGGTCGAGTGCAAAGAGGTAAATTTCTAGATCAGCTTGGGGAACCGTTCAAGACTGATTATGGTGTCCCCCAGGGCTCTGTCCTGGGACCACTCTTATTACATAATATACAACACCCCTGGGTCGTATGATTAATATGCATAACATCTGCCGCCATTTGTACGCTGATAACACACAGATTTATGACCCTGAGATGTCATTGCCGTTGGTCATGCAGTGATTGCAAGACGTCTCTGACTGGATGATAGCTAGCAAATTCAAGTTGAATCATGACTAGACAGAGTTTATACTTACTAGTCCGCACTAAATCACAACGAGGAAAATTAAGAAATGTTTCGTCACAAAATTACTTGGGCAGGATGTACATAACACCAACCGATTCAGCACAAATAGGGGTGGGATTTTACGAGGATTTTAATTTTAAAAAACGTACCTATATCAAAAGTCGACCTATCATGCTACTATCCTATGCACTATTTACGTTGCTTGCGCAGATGTTTGAAAGTGGCAATGACTATTACAATTGCAACGTCACTTCTGCCGAACAAGCTAGACTACTGTATGTGAATCCTCTAAAACATCCCAAAGCCCGAAATAAAGAAGCTGCAGTGTTTTCAGGATTACTTAGCCAGGGTCGTGACCCGTTCTCCAGTTGCTGCTTCTGCAGTGTCACAGCGTTGTTAAAATCGCTACACTGGCTCCTTGCTCAGTTCAGAATAAAATACAAACTACGCACCTTCAAATATAAAGTAATGCATAAATGTCAGCCAGTTTATCTCCATAATTTGTTTAAACATCTCCGCTCAGATGATGATCAATTCGTTGTTCTCATAGTGAGTTCCAAGATAGGTGAAAAGGCTTTCGGTTGCGGCCCCCCAGCTCTGGAATTGTATTCATCTCAAAATGAATTAATCTAAATCTACACAGCCATTTCATTTCAAAAAGTACCTTGTGTTTCGGCAAAACTTTTCATTCCTCAATCCTTTGCGTCCAGCCATGCTCTATCGTCGAATTAGACAGGCAAACGGACATTGTTAGGTGCTAGAAATCTTTATTTTCATTTCATATATATTTCATCTCATTCATTTCGTATATCAATCAAGAGACCAAAAGTTATTTTAAAATTTGAAATAATCATAAATGTCATAGTTAGCTAACTCCGCTTCATTTGAATACCTTTAAATGTGTACGGCTATTATATATATTTTACCACTTTTAGTGCGGTGATCTAAAGACGTCTAAAATCGAACTCCGCGCTGTAAGAGTTACCTACAAAGGTCATTTATTTAAGGTGCTTTTTTTAATCATATCATCTCATAACAAAAACATGTTATTAATAAAAAATACCGTGCAAACACTCAAATACCCCTCGGCTGATGCAGTGACTCTATAGGTTTCAAGGCAATTAATTTAAAAAAAGAACGATTTATTAAAATTGATAAAACCAAAATGGCCGCCGCAGCCTCGTTTTTAGTCTCACATGAAAACGGACAATACTAATAGACTCGCAGACCCGGAAAACCTATATATATACCAGGTTTCGAGGGAATTCTGAAAAAAAGTTGAAAAAAAATAGTCGCCAGGTGGCGGCCATTTTGTTTATCGGTGGAAAGCTGAAATTCTAATCAGGTCATCTCCATACTCATGGGTAACTTCACATAAAAAAATGGAGAGATCCAATAATTATTTTTCAAGTTATCGCGTTAACAAGGAATTATTGAATTAAAAAATGAAGATGGCCGCCATAGCCTCGTTTTCCGTCGCACACGAAAACGGACAATGCCAATGGACTCGCAGACCCCGAAAACCTATATATACCTGGTTTCAAGGGGATTATGAAAAAAATTAGGTCGGAAAAAAATTAATTGCCAGGTGGCGGCCATTTTAATTATCCATGGAAAGTTAAAAATTTAATCAGGTGATCCCCATACCCATGGGTAACTTCACGTAAAAAATTGGAGAGATCCAATAATTATTTTTCAAGTTATCGTGTTAACGATAATTTTTTTAAATATTCGACCTTGACCTTTGACCTATGACCTTGATATTGAGTAAAAAAAAAGTGCCGGGAGGGGTTGAATGTTTGTATGAATTATGAATTCAATCTGCTGCACCATGTTGGTGTAGTTGCTAAAAAAGTGGGTACGGTGGCCGCGGCGGCCGCGGCGGAGACGGCGGCGGCGGCGGCGGCGCACGTGGGGGACGACAATACCCTTTCGGTCCCAACGGGCCGAGGGATAATTCCGCTCCATTTGAATACCTTTATATGTGTACGGTTATAATATACATTTTACCACTTTAAGTGCGGTGATCGACTAAAGATGTCTAAAGTCGATCGCCGAGCTGTAAGAGTTACCTACAAAGGTCATTTATTTAACGTTCTTTTTTGAATCTTATTATCTCATAACAAAAACATGTTAATATTAAAAAACGATTAGTATATGCAAATGATAAAAATCTCATAATAACAACATGCTAGTAATAAAAAAAGGTTTTTATATGCAGATGACAACGCAAAGCATTTCAATGCATGCGGGAGATTTTATTACCAGATCTGAGGATGATATAATATTAATGTAATGTTAATTTGTATAGTGTTCTTATAACAGCAGCTGGTCCGTAACGACTCAATAACGACAATGGGGGGGGGGGTGGCGCTGCATGAACTTATGTCCCGCAAATATAAATTATAAATTATCTAAATTAATATTTGTTGAATGAATTAATAGTGTTCATCGGCAGCTGTTTTAGAGCTTTGTTGTAGTAGTTGCTGGAAGAGAAAAATAGATCTCCATAAAGCACACATTAATATTATCTCATAGATAAAAAACACACTTATTTTTGTCTGTCTGTCTATAGTAATGATTTAGCTGCACATTTTGTTTGATAGTGATGGTGCAGCTATCTGGAACAGCTTGTTATATATGAGTAAAAGTAAATGATGGCCTATAGTCGACCATTTAACCGCCCTGACCTAATTTATGCCCGATACGCTGCCATGTTCGATCTTATCCGAGCTATTGGTGGAATTGACATCTTGTATGCATTTTGAAAGAATACATAGAAAAATGTCGAGTGAATCGCGGTAACGGAAAAAATTGCTGATCGGGAAAAAGCCAAGGACAATGAGGTCACAGAAAGATTATATTTGACCTTAGCCAAGGATTAATAAGTTTGGCTGAGGAATAAAAATGAAAAAAAGACGAATATACTGTTCCTCACATGTTAAAGAAATTTAGACAATTACATGTCAGTAATGTTGTAAATGGACATAAAATGAGCATTATACCGGTTTTATATGTTGGATAAATACGGAGAATGAGTTGTAAAATTCGAATATAAGAAAATGCAGACAAGTACATAGCATAATGCTGTAAATGAACAGAAAACAAGCATTACAATATGTTGATATGTTAAATGTATACAGATAATGATTTTAAATATGCGAGCATTCAAACGTTGGCGTCAGTAATATTAAAAAATAACACATTAACCCTTTCAGTGTGGGAAACGTCTTTAAACGCCAAAATCAGATGTCTGTAGACGTCAGATTCTTATGTATAAAGACGGTCCACACTGAAAGAATTAAAATATGTATAATGTCCGTAGACTCATAGCATAGGTATTCAAATGATTCCGGAAGAGCTAACCAAAACATTTATGCTGATTTCAAATTAAAAAACCCTTTGGTCTCCATAGTTCATAAAATATATATCAGCGCTGTAAGGATTAAAATGAAACATAACAGCAAATACCTTGTGCACGATTTTTGATAACAGCGCACTTTAATTTCCGATTAGTTCTTTCCTTATAATCTTTAGATAATTGATTTCTTGCGTAATATGATATCGCCTTATATTTGTATTATTATTCCCGCTGATTCGGTAATTTTTTCTTCATTTCACAATAACAATCACTCCTACCATTGGCAAGAGCAATCCAATTTGTGTCACGATTTATATATTCCAATTTAAAGTCACATTATAACGTATGAGAGAAACGCATGATATGCGTCAGTAAATTATTAAAATCAGTTTCATCCCAGTAAACACAAAACATTTGTATATCAGCTAGTTTACAATTGTTTACAGTGGTGTGACATAACTAATTTACAATGGTTTACAGTGGTTTGGCAGAGTTAGTTTACAGTGGTCCAGTGGTTTGACAGAGTTAGTTTACAGTGGTTCACAGTGGTTTGACAGAGTTAGTTTACAATGGTTTACAGTGGTTTGACATAATTAATTTACAATGGTTAACCATTAATTGAGAGAGTTAGTTAACAACGGTTTACAATAGTATGACACAGTTTACAACGATTTACAGTTGTTTGGCAGAGTTAATTACAATGGTTTGTTATAGTTAGTTTATAATGGCTTACAATGGTTTGACAGCGTTTGTTTACAATGGTTTACAGTGAATTAAATGTTTTTGAGTTATTTTACAGTGATTTGACAGAGCCAGTTTACAAGTAATCAAGATAAATGTATTCACTTAGAGGGAACACTTACTTGATAGCTAGCCCAGTTGTCTGTCAGTTACAAAGGTGTGTTATTCTTCCCAGTATATTCAATTAGAATGTAAGAATAATATGTATGATCTCAGATATAGCGTAATCCAGGGATTAAAAATTAAAACCCCATTTTCGTAACCTCATGTTTTAGATTACTAATTTCACAGCCAACTGGTTATATCAGCCTGTTTATTAAATCATGGTGTCGTTTCCGAAACCCCAGAGGATGTGATCGATTTGTTTTGTATGTATTGTTTGAATAATAAAGATCATCATCGCGGCGAGCAATGATTGTGACGTATAGATCCAGATAAACTCTCTCACCTGGACCAGTTAACCCTGATAGTCATTCTTTCTAACGCACTGTATGAGCTGAATCTGATACAATGATCTCAACAAGTGTCAGGCGACCATTTAGATAATTATGGTCTGCATCCATGTGTGATCTGGTGTCATTTCAGAGTTAGTGAGTGAGTGAGTGAGTGAGTGAGTGAGTGAGTGAGTGAGTGAGTGAGTGAGTGAGTGAGTGAGTGAGTGAGTGAGTGAGTGAGTGAGTGAGTGAGTGAGTGAGTGAGTGAGTGAGTGAGTGAGCTAGCTTCGTGCTGGTGTCACATCCGAATTATTTATAGGTCACAGATCGATAACAATATCTCATACAAAACACGAACGCATCTGACACTTGAATCACAGGTCACATGACCACCCTGTGCGCGTGATCAAAGCTTCCTGGTAGCGATCGGAGCTTTCAAACTTGATATGACTGGCTGGATGATTATATGGCATATATATATGTTCCTCGTTCAGTCCAACGGATGTACATTATGCTTATTGGAGCGATCACATATTATCCCTAATTAATTTAATATACACCCTCTAATTCAGACGATTGAGCGCT
Organism: Flabesymbios commensalis; assembly: GCA_964017125.1. Taxonomy (NCBI): domain Eukaryota; kingdom Metazoa; phylum Annelida; class Polychaeta; order Terebellida; family Flabelligeridae; genus Flabesymbios; species Flabesymbios commensalis. The sequence goes on from OZ024912.1 coordinate 4,438,562, forward strand.
GATCCACTAAACCATCATCATACAAAACAAATCGCTAACATTGTCCAGCTGATCAAAGGTTTATTTTTACAATAACACTGATCTCACAAAAACATCACATGATATACACTGTCCCCATTGCTAATGAGTGTACACATGATAATACTAGTTATTTTATTTGATTACACAAGACTGGAATTTAAATTAACACTTAAATAACACATAATTAGTCTAAATATTACAAATTATCAGAATTAGAATTCGTAGAATATTTAAATCATTTGGAGTACATATAGTATTATTGAACGTTTTACAGCTGCAATGTATGTGTTGTTAGGAAGCACAGATGCCATTGCTTTAAACGCAAAGGCCATTGCTTTAAATTGGTTTTAAAATAGTATCATCCCATAACAAAAACACGTTAATAATAAGAGAACGATTATTATGTGCAAATGGCATCATCTCATAATAAAAACATGCTAATAATGACACAGGTTATTATATGCAGATGGCATGGCAGAGCATTTCAAAGCATGCGGGAGATTTTATCACCACATCTAAGGATGATAAGATATTAATGCATTGTTATTATGTATCGTGCTCCTATAACAACAGCCGGTCCGTAACTAATACAGTAATAGTGACAAATGTCAGTTCATCGGCTGCTGTTTTAGAGCTTGCGGAATGTTCACCGTTATGCATGCTACTCATTAATATTTCATTCAAACTATACTGTCTTTTTGTCTGACACATTTTGCTTTGTTGTAGTAGTTACTGAAATAGAAAAAGAGTTTTCCACGAAGCGCGCATTATTTTATCTCATTAATGAAAAAAAAGGTCTGTCTGTCTATAGTAATGCTTTAGCACAACTGCACATTTTGTTTTATCGTAATGGTCCAGCTATCTAGAACGGTTTGCTAGATATCAGTAATTTAAAAGTAATTGGTGATGTAAAATCGGCCATTTTAACCGCTGTGGTCTAATTTATACCCGACACGCGACAATGTTCGATATTATCCGAGCTATTGGTGGAATGGACATCTGGTATACATTTTGAAGCGATATATAAGCGTGTCGCGTACCTCCGCTTTATAAAACGATCGGGGCGTAGGGTGACTGGTGCGGCTGGTGATTCCTCTGATCATCCACTCATGAAATCATCCATGCTGTCGGGGGATCACCACTGTGGTATCAGCGACTGGTGCGGCTGGTGATTCCTCTAATCATCTTGGTGTTTCGAGCTGACGTCAGTCAATGCATTTTCCAGAGGGTTTTTTCTGCTCTATGCAGTAGCTATTTTATCTCTGGTTTTGGTGCGGGAAACTTAAAAATATCATGCCAATGCTGTTTAACTGTAGGTTATTTTAAATAGTTCTGATGCATATTGTTATTACCCTGTGCTTGTTTTAGTATATAATGTCGTTTGATTTTAACATGTTTAAGTTATCTTAGCATGCATATTTTACCAAACTAATCCTACTAAACTAAACTAATATCTATCTATCATAAAAGAATATCGAATGAATCTCGTTAACCAGTTTGATTATACCAGTTTGATATGTTAGATGTATACAGATAATGAGTTGAACTATGCGAATATTCAAACGTTGGCGTCAGTAATGTTAAACGATAACATTAACCATTTCAAAGCGAGGACCGTCTTTAAACGTCAAAATCTGACATCTGTATACGTCAGACTCTTACGTATAAAGACTATCCCCACGCTGATAGAATTTAAATATTTAAGTTGGCCGTAGACTCATAACATAGGTATTCAAATGATTCCGGAAGAGCTAACCAAGACATTTATGCTGATTTCAAATTGAAAAAATCTTTGGTCTCCAGAGTTCATAAAATATATTTCAGCGCTGTAAGGATTAAAATGAAACATCACAGCAAATACCTTGTGCACGATTTTTAATAACAGCGCACTTTAATTTCCGATTAGTTTTTTCCGTATAATCTTTAGATAATTCATTTCGTGACATCTTGCGTAATATGATATTTTATTATTATTCCCGCTGATTGTTTGCTGATTCATATGCCATCTTGTAGTCTACATTGATATAGCTGGTCTTTTTAATGTATTCCATAATAGATTTTCAGTTATTTTTTCTTCATTTCACAATAACAATCACTCCTACCATTGTCAAGAGAAATCCAATTTGTGTCACGATTTATATATTTCAATTTAAAGTCACATTATAACGTATGAGAGAAACGCATGATATGCGTCAGTAAATTATTAAAATCAGTTTCATCCCAGTAAACACAAAACATTTGTATATCATTTATACAACGGCGGCCAAACGTCTTCGACATTAGTCCAACAATGTATAAATTCTATACAAATGTCTTGTAAAAACCTATGAGTAACTTATCACCAACGTGTTATCTGATTATTGCCTGCACATATCAGCTTATTACCAGCATTTGGTCAGCATATGGTCAGCCCATAGCCAACATAGCCTAAGTATGGCTAGCGTGCTTCTAGCGTATTCATAGCATATACAGCCCGTATGTCCAGCGTATGGCGTATAGCCAGCTTACAGCCAATAAGACATGTGCATGGCCTGCGTACTACATGGTGTCCGCCGCAATGTAAATATCATGGTTCAGTAATGCAAAACGACCCAGCTTCTTTAAGCTGTCAAACTAGAAGGACTGGGTTTACCATCGCCATATGACCTACTGACCTACTGACCTAGTCAAGGGCATTAAGCACCGGTCATTATTCTGACCATCCAGGGAGCCGTGTACAAAATCCTTTAAATTATACACAGCATGTATAATCTTTCCTACTCATCATGTTTTTATTCATATAATCCAGAAATCCGGGAAACCAGAGACCAGTGTTGTTTTAATGCTGGAACAGCATTGCGTACGTTGGGCAGGGTTCGAATCCCAGTCAGGTCCCCTCGCCGGTAGCAATGAAGGAGCTGTCGAGTTCACAAAGTTTAAGCGGGAGTTAAAAACTCATTGAATCGCCTATGAATCTAAAGCAGAATCGGTGCTGTGTACATTTCATGATGATGATTATGATCGTGATCTGTCCTATTTGCTATTTATAACTTAGGATGACAAATCCGACAAGACATGAATGGATGTCGAGCCCGGGAGATCCGGGAAAGTTAAACAGTTGTTCGCCAAATTTTCAGGAGATATCATTGACAAAACAAAAGCTTCAAACCAGTAATAAAATCAACAAGAATGAATTAATAATAATGTGTGATGTCTGCGTTTAAATGGGCGTAATATGGCATCAAAATAATTCAAATCTCCGGGATAAAAGCAATTACTATATACATATCTTAGATAGGCTAATCCAGCTTTCGCAACCACTCGTTTTCTCAGTGAACTCTATAGGTGACCTGGTATTCATCTAATGTAGCATGTGAATCTAATCTGGAAAAATGCAGCCGACAATTGCGTTAATTACGACATGGGATTTGGTGACAGCTTAAATTTTAGTGTAATTTGACAAAACGATTATTCTTTTCCAGCTCGGGGACCCTCTTTATACGTCAGAATCTGACGTCTGCCTTATACGTCATAATCTAGACGTCAGATTATGATGCATAAAGTCGGTCACCGCACTGTAAGAATAAATATATTTATATTGGCCACAAATCCATAACATAACTGTACATAGATATTCAAATGAAACAGAAAGAGCTAACGAAGGCATTTATCATCTCGAATTGAAAAAAAAACACCTTTGGTTTCCATGGTTTATACAAAAAATATTTCAGGGAAATGTTCACTCGGGTTTTGCAACTTCTTGTTTTCTGAATAATAACCTCAACATGATGAATTATATTAATTCTTGTATAATGGCTATCATCACTGCGCCTAGACCTGACTGTAACGTATAGATCCACATGAACTCGGCCAACCTGCCGGTAGTATTATGTCTAACGTACCATGAAAGCTTAGTGTGAAACATGACCTTAACAAGTGCCAGGCGACCATTTAGATAAGTATGATATGCATCCACGTGTGAGTATTGATTATGTCAAGTCATAGCTGATGTCTTCTCCGCCTCTTATTATTAGATTCATCATAGATCGATAACAATTTCTCCTACAAAAACACGAACCACCTGACACTTCGATCGCAGGTCACATGACTGCCCCAGTGCGCATGATCACAGACTCCTCGTGGTGCCCGGGGCTTTGAGAATTGATATGATATATCAGGCTCCTGTAGTTTTATTCAATAAAGACACCTTTTGTTCACAGGAGTCGTCTATCAAGCCAGCACACACAAGAAGTTGATGCAGTGCTTTAGCAGGGGGTCGATGCCCCGTGTTTGCTGTTTATTAAGAAATAAATTATCAACTCCAAATACACATAATATTTGTATTATTTCCTCTCTGGGGATACTGACGTCTGGTGTGCAACACCATTACGTTTATTTAGTTTTATTTCAGTTAAATTGGCATAACAAAAAAAATAATTGGCAAGTATACCAAATGGACCTTGAAAAACCTGATCGTTTCTTAAAGTGTTTGTGACAAGGACTTGCATATCTTAAGTCCCATGTCTTCAATTTTATTTCCAGCCGTATTGATATGGCACAATTCCCAAGTGAATAAAAATGTTCACAGCTCCCTCATCTATTTATCATTTTTCCTCACCAAATATTATGTTGTTCAGGGCCATGTCATCAGCTGTATACATGATTCACGGGGTAAACCCTTACGGTGCGGGGATTGACTTCAGACGTCGTCAGATCCTGACGGCCAAAGTTCAATCCCCGCGCTGTGAGAATTAATTTTTTTGCAATGGCCGTAGACTCCTAACATAGGTATTCAAATGGACCAGACAGAGCTAACTAAAGAAATTATGATTAATTCACAATGAAAGAACACTTTTCGTCTTCATGGAAGAGTTGTACGGGTTAGCCCTTACAGTGCGGGGATCGACTTTAGTCGTCAGAATCTGACGTCTGTAGACGTCAGATTCTGACGACTAAAGTTGATCCTCGCACTGTAAAAATTAAAGTATTTCTAATGGCCGTATACCCATAACATAGGTATTCAAATGAATCAGAAGGAGCTAACTAAGTCAGTTATGATGATTTCAAATTGAAAAAATTCTTTGGCTGCAGTGTTTTTTACAAATTAATTCAGCGCTCTAAGGGTTTAAGAGTAAGCATTAATAAGAGACTCACGTCAGGAGTCTGGATTCTAATGATCGTCTCTCTCAAACGTGGATGGGTTCCTTTAACCCTTGGGTGGCCGATCCTGATTATAATAGCACATTAAATGCAGCTTTTTTAACATGTTGAAGATAGGACATGACATATATCAGCAAGCTTTGAAAAAAATTAACTCCGATTTTGTCAAATCTTATCAATTTTTACACACTTGTAGTTGTGGATCGCGTCTGCGAGACACAAGTACAAGTGTGTGAAAATTCCAATTATATAATTTGGCAGTTAAAGGGTCAATGAGAAGCGCGATCAGATATTTAATCACAGGGTTTAAAGCCTCGTGACCAAATGTCGGTGACGCCTGAAGGATGCTGACTGCTCGGCTGGTAAATTAGATTTACTGAAGATGAGATTGCTGTATGCCATGCTTCAGTTATGTAGATATCTCAATGACTTGGCAATAAGTGAAGTAAAACATACAGCATCTAAATAAATATAGGAATCTTCTATCAAATAAAATAATATTTGCAGGCTGGTGTATTAAAGACATTTGTCTGTAGGTTCTGGTTAATCTATACGGCGACTGTGTAGTTGTGTAAATGAAACAGTAATTCATGGATCATGGGCTCGTCTGTCTCTGGCTTTGGTATTCATGAATCAAAGAAATGTTTGTTTCGTCTGCACTCAATCGTTGGTGATTTGTATCGCGCAGAGCCTGTGTGACCGCGAAGTAGTGTGCTCGGCCTCATACCACCAGGGGTCGAATTTTTAATTAATTAATAATTAATCCATTCAATAATTCATTAATCCCTTTTTTTAAAGAATTAATGGTTTAATTATTAAATTAATTAATTATTTAATTAATTAATTAAATAATTAATTAATCAATTAATTAATTAATTAATTAATTAATTAATTAATTAATTAATTAATTAATTAATTAATTCAATCATTCATTCATTCATTTATTCATTCATTCACTCATTCATTCATTCATTTATTCATTCATTCATTCATTCATTTATTATTTAATTCATTCATTCATTCATTCATTCATTCATTCATTCATTCATTCATTCATTCATTCATTCATTCATTCATTCATTCATGCATTTATTTATTCCCATGTACAGCATCTTGCCTGACGCTGATTGTATTAGATGACGATAGTCATGAAATATTGAACCACGGTTTGAACCACGGTTGGCCCACCGTCTGCTACTCTGAGCCGACATTAATCCAGCATTGCTCGAACATAATGTACTCACTTTTTTCTTCAATAACATAATTAATTTCAATTTCTTTCTATTAGAAAATCGCCCCTCGACATCTCGCTGATAAATTACACATGGGGCGCATGCCAGCGTTAAGACACACCGCGATGATTCATAACCTATAGTTAACCCCAAAGCATACATTGGCAAGACAAAATCGGCCTACAATAAAATCCACATTTTCACAATTATCTTTATTATGCATGTAAGATACAACATAAATATGCTCTCGGTGGCGTTCAAATGACACACGAATGAACAGGTCTAATGACCAGGGGGTAAAATGTAAAGTCGGATGAGAGGTCTTCAGACTTGCTATCAGGCTACAAACCTGCTGCCCCTTTACTTTTTAAATAACCAAGTTAAAAACAAAACGTATATTTGAAGTAAATATATAATCGAAGTAATATATATGATCACTGTTGGATTGCACGTAACGCGTCTATGCATAGTATTGAAGTGGACGGGAACAAATGGGGAAGGAGTATTTTAAATTCCGGAAAGGTGAAATTAAATGAGACAAGCTCACACAATTTCAAAACTTTATGATAACCAAGTTTTATGTCATTTTATATAACGCCGGATTCGGAAACGACTCAACCAGGTACTATTACTATGATTAATTAAACACTGTCAACTTGCTAATACATTTGATTAATAGAGATTCGCAATTATGATGGTGTCATAAATAATTATTTAACTATTCAAATAGCATTGATCGCTGTACCATGTGCTCTAAGGATGAAGGATTTCTAAAGATAGTACCTTTCTTGAAAACTGAAAGTTTCAAAAAAAAGCTATTTTAACCGAGTTGTTTATTTATGGAATTTCTTACCACAAAAGGTCGGATTAGATATAAAAACATATAAAAACATTTATTAAAGACACCGATCAAATGCCGAATGTCAGTTATTATTCAGTTTTCGTTGTGATTGTAGGCTACGTTTAAATTGATTTCCGACATGTTACTTCGTTTCCCTTAAATGTATTTATTAAGTATTATATAGAGATATTATTATATATGGATATTTAAAAAAAAACGTTATCATTTATACCTGTTTAACTACATCCTGGATGCCATGCATACAGCCATCTTAATAAATATATTGTATATTTTATTGCTATTATATTCATTGGAATGTATCATTAATGTCAGTTTTAAATATCATATATGTAAAATGTATATGCTTGTACATGGAATAAACTCATTATTATAGAGAGTAGCTACAAACGGCTGTGCCATATGGACTGGTACCAACATCAGCATTCGTGTGAAAATGTGTGATATTCCATGATTCAACAATTATTTAAAAAAAATAGTGAGAAAAAATGTCATGTGTTTTTGATTATGTATAATCAGTGAGATTTCAATCTAATAGTGATTTTATTAGCGACTCTGTGAGAGTGCCAGCTGCCAAACTCCCACCACATGTCTGTATTATTTCTGGCACTCGTGCTGTTGGCTTTCACTACGACACGTAGGGTGAGATCCGCCCATCCCTCACTCTCTCATATACGCTTCACTGCTAAGAGTGGTTTTGCCATTTCAGATAGATATTCGTACAAGAAAATACATAGGACTACTGCATCGTTGCGTACAGCGAGAAGGGCTGATCTCAGCACTAGTGACCACATCCAACCCATGAGATGAGCTTTTTCAACGATGCCGTATGCATATATTATCGAGCCGGGTAGTCGTGGTGTGTGTGATTTGTGAGAGCAGAATGTGTAGAACGTGCTACTCTATTAAATTATGTTACTTTTAAGTAAAAAAATACATTAGTTTTAACCATTTAAGCACTGAAATCTGCTTATACAAACCATAGAAACCAATGGGTTTTTAATTTGAAATCATCATAACTATTTTAACTCTTGCCGCTTCGTTTGAACAGCTTTGTTAAGGGTCTATGGCCATTATAGATTTTTTCTCTTACTGACGTCGATCCCCGTGCTACAAGGGTTAAACTCAGTCAGTCAAACTACCTGTTGTAATAGGTACTGCTAGCTAATCAAGCAAATCTTCGATGTACCGTAATCTTTCAAATAAATATACATTGTGTAAGGGAATGTAAGCTTCTACAGAATAATTTTGTTCTTGATCGTTTTTATTATATCACACTGTTTTAATATTGGGCCAGCCAAAGTCGGCCAACATTTAGAAAACACGGAGTGAATATTTCCTGGGCGTTCGTGACGGTTGTGAAAAGTGGTTGTTTGTAAGGTTCACTAATCTCATAACCATCTATATACGGTAAGCTACAGCACCAGGGGAAAATGTGGTGTAGCCTGAGGGACAAATCAACAAAATGTGATACATGTATGTTACCTCTGGGAAATGTACTATCCGGTCATTAGTCTGTCTGCAGGGACTGATGAAACTAGACCGTGCCATATGTATTACCACCATTGCAAGTTAACGGAAAATGAATGTATTTGTAAGAAGGAATACGTGTTATAAGATGGAAGAAGCCCAAACTCTCTATGCTAATATGCTTACTGAGATTGACTTTAATGGAAATAAATCGGATCACAAATTATAGTTTTAATTATAATTATAATTAGGTGTCACTATATGTCACCATTTGAACATTTACTATGAGGTCATATTACGGGCTATGTGGTCTACTATGACGTCATATTATTGGCTTTTTGGTTTACTGTGATCCAATATTGTGGGGGAACTCCGTGACCGTGAGGTAGGTGCTCGGCCTCAGACTAACAGAGCACAGTAACATTTGTAAATGTACATTTTTATATTCGTTTACAACGGAATTCTTAAAAAAAATGGTGATGGAAAATCATGGAAAAGTCAATCTAATTTCCAGATCTCTGTGGGAACCCTGCTATATGTGCACAAAGGTGGCCTAAAAGCCCAATCATTTTTTTTTGCAATACTGTGACATACAAACGAAATATTTGGTTTATTATGAGGTCATAGTACCAGCTCTGTAATTTACTATGAGGTCATATTACCAGCTCTGTGATTTACTATGATGTCATATTATCAGCTCTGTGATTTACTATGAGGTCATAATACCAGCTCTGTGATTTACTATGATGTCATATTATCAGCTCTGTGATTTACTATGAGGTCATAGTACCAGCTCTGTGATTTACTATGATGTCATATTATCAGCTCCGTTATTTACTATGAGGTCATAGTACCAGCTCTGTGATTTACTATAATGTCATATTACCAGCTCTGTGATTTACTATGACGTCATATTACCAGCTGTGTCATTTACTATGATGTCATTTCACCAGCTCTGTGATTTACTATGAAGTCATATTAACAGCTCCGTTATTTACTATGAGGTCATAGTACCAGCTCTGTGATTTACTATGATGTCATGTTACCAGCTCTGTGTTTTACTATGACGTCATATTACCAGCTGTGTCATTTACTATGATGTCATATCACCAGCTCTGTGATTTACTATGATGTCATAATAACAGCTCTGTGATTTACTATGAGGTCATATTACCAGCTCTGTGATTTACCGTGAAGTCATATCACCAGCTCTGTGATTTACCGTGAAGTCATATAATCAGTTATTTGGTTTACTTATGACCAGTTGGGAAAGATTATTTATAGTGTCAATATTTAATTTAAGTAAATATATGTTTTCATTAACATATTTAAGTAAAAATGCTACCTATGTAAGAATATAACTAACCGTGGTTTAACATGATGTCATGTTAACAGCACTGTGGATTACTGTGATATCATTTGATTAGATGTGGTTTACAATGGCGTCAAATTATCAGCAAAGTAATTACCTATGACGTCATGATAACTACCCTATAGGCATAGTTGGTCGATAAAACTGTGCTACAAGATAGCCGCGGGTCACTCCAGTCAGACAGATGGCACGTCTCACCATGACCCACCCCTGATTACCAATATTCATCCTGGCAGAAGTCAGAGGTTTAATGGCATGATCCCAGCCGCAATCACCGCTATTTCCCTCTTTCACGTCCACAGCTTCAACGCCTAATGCATTGCAAACCACACCCCCCCCCCCTCCCCCCACCTAGACCAAAAATTTGCTCATTGGCCACGTGACTACTCCATCGCGCAAGATCAACCCCACTCGCGGCGTCCAGGGCTTTCACAAATGATATGTCATGTTGCAAAGTTACCAGTCAATCATACGCCACTAAAAGCACCGTCAGCTCACTACAGCTGTTTACATGATACAGCCTGGGGCCTGACGTGGTTTCAGGTGGTGAGTTGAGCCCGCCCCTCCGTACCGTACGAAACGATCTCCATACAAACTTCTCCATACAGTACCCGTCCAATGAATTAACAGAAGTGCTGTATTTTTAATAACAGTTTTACAATAACACCGTAATCTGGTTAAGACCATTTCCTTAACCCTTCAAAACGCTGTAATATGTTTTCAATAAACCATGGAGCCCAAAGGGCTTTAACATTTGAAATCATGATAAATGTCTTAGCTATTTTACTTATTATTTTCCCAATATTTTACTTTTCAAGTGCAGTGATCGTGTTTAGAAGTCCACTGACGTCGAATTTTTTTAATAATATATATATTTAATAATATATTGGCAATAGTAATCAGTCACTGCTCACGGTGAAGTCCGAAGGCTGAAGTCTGAAGTCCCCACCGGATATTTGTAAATATGTATGACATCACAAGTATTTGCTAACGTTTCACAAGATGTTACCAGGCCCTATATAAGCAGTGACTGATTACTATTGTCAATATGTTACTATATGACTGATGAACTTTGTCAATATGTTAATATATCAGCAGTGACTATTGTCAATATGTTATTACGTAATGTCAACATTAACTAGTTACTGTATCAGCACAGCACTAACTGATGACATAATTTATTATTATTGTAACTTAATATAACCTTTCTTTGTGTGGGAATTATGTATGACATCACTGTAATATAAACTGGTTATTTTTAGTTTAAGATGTTAATATATGACTAGTAACTGGTTAATATTATCAGCACTAACAGGGTTCTTAATAAGTAAGCAATGACATTTTACGTTTGACGATAATGGTATATGTCACTCTATGTTCTTTCTTCATTTTTTCTGTAGTAAATAAAAATATATTGGCCTTTAGCTGCTGCTAGTTAAAACTGAAATGACAATTCCAGTTATAGATGACTGTGCTTTTTTCTTCATTGTCTTGCTTAATTTTACTGATACTAATGATTTTAATTAATTTACCTGGAGGAAATCACAAACACAATAAATTAATTTCCTTTTTTGGGGAGCACAGTAACCGTGTCTTGACATTAAAGGATGTCTCGACATTTAAATATAAAATCATAAATCAACTTATCACATTGTGGGTTTTAATTCATCGCTGAAACGTTCCGCCTGTCTTGGTATTGTATTGTTGATTGGTAATCCTGGTGTAGTGGTTAAGCCAGAGCTCGTGGCTGCTACAGATGAATACAAATAGTAGCATGCTCTTCGGCAAGAAAGGGTTTTTGCTTTTATTGTGGAGAGTGTGGCTGGTTTTCTTGTCCAGTCCTAGCTAATTTTACGTTTACTGATTATTTATCTTCTGTATGTTTTGTATTTACTAGTAGCTATAACTAAATCTAACTGACACACAGCTCATAGATGTGCTTTGCTTATTGGGAAACCGCGATCCAGTCATTAAGGCTGCTAGCAGGTACATTCTGAAATAGTGTAATTAGACGTTTAAATCAAACCTGATACTGAGTTTAAACAGTCGTGAACAAAATGCATGTTTTTTTTCATCATTTCGTGTCAGAGTTATGTGTACAAATAGCATATGACGTCGACGGTATTGACGACCTTTCCCAACGCACGACTGTGGTTTTTCTTCATTGTCTTGTTTAATTTTGCTGATACTTATATCTTAATTAATTTATTTACAAATATTTTTTGCGACCTGGAGCTAATCACATACACGACAAACCATTATCCTTTTTTGCTAAACACAGAAAATGTTATACGTCAAGGCACGATCTCACTAACTTTTAGCAACAATAATTTAGAAAAAATACTTTTCTTAAGTGGGAGGGGAATCTGATTGTGTGGATGATTTATTGTTTTCGTGCCAAAACTGTGTAATCTGTTGAATGTTAGACCTGGGTAAAAGTGGGATGACCATCGTTCAGATGGCGTGCTGATTGCAGTGTTGAGTGGCATCGTTGGTCAGTTTCTGGTTACGACAGACCACGACCCGAACACGAACATGTAACAAATCATGAAACACACAAATGATGGCAGAGAATGAGCATCAAATACCGGTGAATATACAGTTCCTCTTGACCTAACTGTGATTTTGTGTCTGGTGGCTCTATTCAAAGATAAGAAAATTCATGCAACAGCCACATGACCTTGAATGTAGCATTCAATACCAACGTAAGGAAAACCTAAATGTCACAAATGTTTTTTAAGGTTATAACTCATCATAATAGGAATAATCTAGCTATATATATGACGTGAGTTGTATGTTGATGTTTGACATGGACTTGTAATGTGGATAGTTTCATGTCTTTGTGAATTTCTAATAACAACATAGTTTTGTCTTTGTATTTTGTTTGCCATACTAGACGAGAACTTTAATTTCAACTTAATTAAGTTACTTAATTGTTTGTGCATGACTGTCGAAAGATATCTTCCTAGCTTTCTTTACTCATTGCTTCTTCTTTTTTCATCTACTCTTCATTCCTTCCTTCGTTCCTTCCTTCATATCTCCTTCATTCCTTTCCTCATACTTCATTCCTTCCTTATTTCTTTCCTTTCTTCCCTTCCTTCCTTACTTTCTTCATTCCGTCCTCTCTTTCTCCCCCCCCCCCCCCGCCTACTACCTTTTCTTCACCTTCACCTTGACTGACCGACTGACTGACTGAGTGGCTGAGTGGCTGAGTGACTGGATGGCTGACTGCCTGCCTGCCTGCCTGCCTGCCTGCCTGCCTGCCTGCCTGCCTGCCTGCCTGCCTGCCTGCCTGCCTGCCTGCCTGCCTGCCTGCCTGCCTGCCTGCCTGACTGACTGACTGACTGACTGACTGACTGACTGACTGACTGACTGACTGACTGACTGACTGTTCATGAGGTCTCAACAATTCAGCCAAGTATGATGGGCCATGGCCATGAACGACACGGAATCGTTCTATTAGGTTAGCAGCACGTTACATGTCCCATAAAAAACAGTAGTCTGGATCAGGCCAAACACCAGACGTTAACCCAATGATGTTTCAATGTTGGGCCAGCGTCGCAGACAGTGGCCCAACATTGAAACAACAGTGAATTTATGTCTGATTAATTTTGGGTTATCGTGAGCTGTGTAACAGTGCCGAATTTATTAGGCCGGTTTCCACGCCGTCGTTCATCGCCAGCGTGATCCGTTACTTTTTAAAGTTTTAAACGCCGCACGTACTTTCATCATTTGCTTTTTCCATGTTTCTGTGTAGCGTCAAGCGTCAAGCTTCAGCGATTAAAAGCGATTTGTCAACGCTCTAACGTTCTAACCTCTCATACCCAGTGAAATAACATCAGTTTCTAGATTTTTCCCAGTCTATATTCCTCTCAGCAGGATAACGACGCTCGTCCTCATGGCGGCGTTAATCGCTGGCGTTATCGGAAGGATAACGTCACGCCAACATGGAAAACTGGCTTTAGGGTAATCAGATTACAGCCAATGACTTCGGTAATCAAACACCAAACATGACGGAGGTCTAGACTGTCCACGGGGGAATCTACAGCTGAATATCAATCACCCACGTGATATTGGTTCAACATTAAAAATTCAGATTGAAAAAGTATGAAGTGTTTAATATCCAACATTCGAAAATTGATTTACAATTAAAAGAAAAACCCAATTGGGCACATCAAGATAATGCAGCGACCACATTATAATTTTCCACACGGTGGCCCAAGTAGACAGGGATATATCCTAAGCATCTATTAAACGTGTCTGTCAAACATTTCTCAACGGTTTCCATTGTATTTTTTCCCGTAGATGTCAAATCTACGAGATTCGAGATTTTGAATAATTAATTAGCTAATTTGCATATTTCCAAAATGGCCGTCAAAAAAGTTACCGGCTATAAATACAGTCCCGGCAATCCTAGAACTGTGTTGTTCAGCTCTAAATTTGGAGTTTTGAGATCCTACAATGTAATTTTGACGACAATATTATTTTTGGGGTCATTGGATGGTCATAGGTCACGTGACCATTGAAATCGAATATACTACATTTACGTTCTAGCAAAAAGTGCACAACATGACTTTTTTTTATAAAATTATGATTTGAATGCCTGATGATAATTATTTAATTACAGAGAGTTACATCTCATACACAAGACTATATTTATTAATAAAAGATGGCCGCCATAATTTAAAATGCCCACCAGCTGAACCTAAAATCAAGATATCTTAGCTTCTAGATATCATATTTAAGCGATCTTAGTGTCTAGATTAGGGTGTTTTGGATCAGGGATTGCAATGACAGACATCATTATACTGTCAAATGTTTATTAGAGGATGTTGCTGTCATTTTGATCTCTATAGTTTGATATGGTGGCGAAATTATTGTGATATATCATAGTTATATTTGAATAACTTCCTCCCAGAATGAGGTTATGATCAGCACAATGTTCTGAATACACATGCTAACATGATAAAAAATAAAACCATATACATGATATGTATATGACAGCGATAAAATATGTGAAGAGACATATCATTTACATTATATTACGGCACTGTTATATTGTAGATTATGTAGAGCTTCATATTTTCTAAAAAACTGACACGGCGTGTTGTGAAAAGTTGGGCACCTAAAAAGAAATCTACATATATTTAGGATTACGATCCAGGTGCACAACCTTGCAAATCGACTACTGGAAATTGCTCAGAAGCCAATAATGGCGGACATAGCCGAAAACCCTGAATTTTTCCCTATCTCTGTAAATATTTAAGATAATTTCCTTTTAAAGATGTCTAGATCGATATATTCAGGGTCAAAGATCAGTATAAAGCCAGTCCTGAAGTGATGTTATGTCTTGTAAATATGTATACCAGTACACAAAACTCTGCTTTTATGTTTTGGAAATAATGTTTCGCACTGGATATTAATAATCACTTTTGATAAGAAAGCATCATGAACATTCGATGTGATAACAATGATATTTTTATTGATAATAAACTTGATGTAAAAAGTATTACCCCTTGCAGTGATATAGCATTTGTACATATGATCACTCCATAACATAGTCAGTCTAAGGGGTTGGGCCTACTAGGATGGTTGCTAGTACTAGTTGCTAGTACTTTTCTAGTACTTTTCGCACCCACCTGGGGAGAGTCATTAGGGACCTGTCCCGTCTGTTGCATTCTGCACGGCATGGTACAGAAGCACTAGTCTACAACGATTATTCAAGGGAAGCTGCAGCCTACAACGTGGCTGGCTATAATATTGTGGTGGATGGCCAGCGGGGTAGCCTGGTGGTGCCAATGCAGCTCCCGTACCAGTGCAGGCACTGATGTTGACCATGCTAGAGCCTTAAACTACAGGCAGTAGTGTTTGGCTTTAGTGAGATGAATTAAGTTACCCTCAACTATTTTGCGGACTTTCCGACCGGAGGATCTGGGACCTGTGCTAAAGACTTGTTTCAGCATTAAATAGCATATCAAAACCCAAGTCTTCGATCGTCTTGGCATGTCTGAGGGTAAATCCCCTAGACATGCCCAGAACATCGGGCAGTAACCCACCATGCCCTATCACCCCACCCTCACGTCATCATCTGTACATCGGTCATCAATGGACATCAATGGACTGCACTGTTTTTATCATACTACAATATCACTTAAATGACCATTAATGTCGGGCGAAGTTAAACATTATTATACGACAACTAGTCTGAAGTTGCACACAACAAAATTGAATTAAACTGAATATAATACTGTCAAAATAACCACTGTTCGCAAGGATTAGCTGTATACTAGACATGTTGGAGGATCATTGAATTTGGGTGTGGTTACCAAAAAAAATAAAAAAAAGTTGTAGAGTGTATGAGAGACAATTGTTCAATAATAATTAAGTTATTCAATTATCATTTTCAATTAAAGTCTCAATGTGTTGTACACGGCTACCCTTCCTTAGATATCCCTGACAGTCATATTCCTCATAGCAGGGGATTTTTCTTTTCTCACTCGAGCAGTTTTTGTTGCAACCCTTCTTGCAGCCACATGAAATTATGTGCAGTAGCGTTGGTGGGTTTGTAGATTTTCCTAGGATCAGTTTATCATTTTCTAGAACCCGTCCATAGTCCTCGGGCTTGCAGGTGTGGCGATGTAAGCTGACTTATCAAGTGCTGTTGCCAATGCTGCACGCTTTAGATGCTGTTCAAAAGCAAGAGGGTGCAGCAATTTCGGCAGTGCTGATTTGTTATTATAAAACTCTGAAGTATATATAGTATCTGAGTATATATATCACATCCTTCGAAGTTGGATTATGTGTTCACATTGCCTGGTCCTACACATGTACCGTTATTTCAGTGTGACTGTGAGCACCATGGCATCATCAGCTATCATGATCTTTCCGTTTTCTGTGAACAATGATGGAGGCATATTGTTACATTCATGATCACCAAAAAAGTTATTAATGTTAATGTCTTCACCACTTACTATTTTTGTGTTATTTGTGGAAGAGACCAACAAGAGTAGAAATGTCATCACGCTGGTCAGACGAATGAATTTCACTTATATACTATTTTGGTTTCTGGTTCTGAGTCTGGTCATTCACGGGTGACAAGAGCTTCCTATAATTATGACCCCCAAAGTAATGGCAGTTGTGGACATCATTTCTTTCACATCAAAACCAGAAGTTCTGCTGAATATAGCGAGTAACTAACAGGGGGGCGATTCAAGAGGTTTTCAAGAGTTTTTCTAACAAGACTCGCTTTCTTGCTTTCCTATGTCAGACATGGTACAAGGAGGAACAAAGTGATCCTTCCATTTGTTCAACTAAATTTTACGTAGGTGGTGGATAAAACAGAGTGTACTAATTACAGTCACATACATTGCTTTGTATATTTTTTGGTATATTTTTTGCTTTCGAACAGCATATAACGCATGCAGCCAAGCCATCATCAAGCCTTAGGACTATGGATGGGTTGTAGAAAATGGCAAGCTGATTCCTTTTTATTCTACATGTACAAAACCACCGTCGCCACCACATATGATTCACAAAATGTCATCCCTACAAGAAGGGTTGCAACAAGAACTGCTAATATGAGAAAAGGGAAATACCTGCTATGTAAAATGTGACTGTCAGAGATCCCAAACAAATGCAACTTTGCACAGCATAACACATACTCCTTATACTTAAATAGCATAACTTCATCACATACTTTTTTAGTATTCTTTTAAGCACACCCACTTTCAATAATCTTTTAATCGATATAGCTATGTGCATGTTGCTTTATGCAAACAGTAGTTCATTCGACAGTATTATTTTTAACGCTCATAATTTTTGTTTCGTGTAACTTTGGGCTAATTATGTTTGGAAGTGATTATTGTAACAAGTGATGTAACACCACAAGGATTAATACTTATGTTAGTTTATAATCAATAAACTTACTATTGTTATCACATCAAATGTTTTCTTATCAAACGTGATTAATAATATCGAGCGCAAAACATTATTTTCACACTATGAATGCATAGCTTTGTGTACAATCTTGTTAAAAAGACATAAAATCACTTTAAGGTTGGCTTTATATTGATCCTTGACCTTAAAAACAAAGGTTTAGACAACTTTAAAATCAATTATCTTAAATATTGATCGAGATATTGACAAATCAGGGTTTTTCGATAATGGCCGCCATTATTGCCCTCCTGCCAATTTACAGTAGTTGATTTGCAAGGTTTGTGCACCTAGGTAATGATCCTAAATATATGCAGATATCAAATAAAATTATATATATATTATCAGTCATTCAAATCATCATTTTACCCCAAAAAAAAGGTCAAGTTGTGCACTTTTTGCTAAAACGTAAATGTTGGATATTGTATTTCAATGGGCACGTGACAACACATTTCTAGGATTGCCGGGACTGTATTGATAGCCGATTACTTTTTTTGGCGGCCATTTTGGAAATGTACAAATTAGCTAATTAGATATGCAAAATCTCGAATGGTATCTGGCAGATTTGAAATCTACGGGGAAAAATACGATATGAACCGTTGAGAAAAATTGACAGAAACGTTTATAAGATTGCTTAGGATATATTCCTGTCTAAAGGCAGCTCCTACTCGACACAGCACTTTATAGGCCACAAAATATGTTTTTATGCTATGTTAGGTGCTGTGGTTGCCACATTGAGCCACCCCATGACAATTTTTAATTTGTTCGCCTTAGATAGTCGAAAGTTTTAGGACAAAGCACTGTGTGTTTTCGAGAAATTTGCCGAAACACGTTATTTTATGGTATATTTGGTGCTGTGTCAAGTAGGGGCTTCATTTGTGCCTCCATGGGACCAACATATTTCGCTCATCTTAGACGGTGAAAATGCTAGGACATAATAAAAAAACTAATATTAAGGACATAATATAAAACATACAGTCCCAATTGGGCCACCCCAACATTTTATTTTTGTGTGGCCCAATTGGGACTTCTCGAGTAATTATTTGTTGATGGTATGTTAGGTGCTGTGATGATTAGGAGCCTCGTCGGGCCACCCTAGGAAAATTGCAATTTGTTTGTCTTTGATGGCCCAACGTTTTAGGAGAATTATCGGGGTGGCCCAATATAACTTTCTCGTTTGTAATGTGTTAGTATGTGGTGGTCCAATGTATATTGCTTTGGTTTGGATTGGACAACGTGGGCTGTTTTGAACTTTCAAACAAATTTACGAATGTTTAATTTTGAACAAACTTCACACTTCCTCTGTCCGAATGTTGAATGTTGAAACAAATTCTTGAAACTATCATGTAATCACATAGATAATGCTTGTTTTGTTGAATTTGCTGCACTGACAGAGGAATAGAAAATGAGAATAAATATCTGGTCCAGTTCCAATAAAACACTGAATTAAAGTTAAATTTGTTTCTGATTGCATGGGATGCACGTTCAGCATTTCCGTGTTATATCATTCATTTGTATTACATCTTAGAGGTCTCGTGTTGTATTTATGCATCCCTTGAACCAAATTCATTGTATCATGGACACTATGAACTTGCTTCGTTATATTCAACTTCCGTATTTATTCTTTACATCTACGATAATTCAACTTTAATTAAATTTACTTCTAGGGTTAAAACATCTTTGTAGCACGGTGTGTCATAAAGTGAAATCGTAAAAAAAAGGGTTATTTCATAAAGTAGCATCTTCGAAACACAGCAAGTCAGAAAATAACATCTTTGAAACACGATGTGCCACAAAGTCACATCTTTCAAACACGCTATGCGACAAGTAACATCTTTGAAACACAGTTAGTCACAAAGTTAGAATTATAGTTAGATCATGATCAGTGCTAAAAATCCCCTATTACAATAATAGACAAAATGTCAATTACTGAAAATTATGGTAGCGTTTAATTATTTCAATCCCTAAATGGAACACATGCTGAAGTTAGTTAGTTAGAAGGTTATGGACGGAAATAGTGTGCGAGTTCTGTACGTAACTAATTTTATTCACTTGAGATTGTAATCAGCAATGATAGAGCATTTGACCCCATCGGCATGACGTTCCCTGAATCATTTTATTTATGGACGTTCAGAGTTATATATTGTATCCGGAATATGTCGCTGAGTGAGTCCATCCATCCGTCCAGCATGACAAGGCATTCCTCTGTGGAACCGTATGACTCCCTCAGGGAAGCGTCATCCTTCATATTATACGCCATTCGTCGCTCATTAACCCTGAACATGTGGCGCTATATATAAATTTAGTCATGTCCTTGTCCCGTAGGTGCTCCCGCATAGACGGATAAAGCAGGAATTGTTTTAACCCTTGAAGCGATGAATTATTTTGTAAAAAAAAACATCGCAACCAAATGGGCTTTTTAAATTTGAAATCATCATAAATGTCTCTTCGTTAGTTCTTTCCGATTCATTTGAATACCTGTGTTATGGGTCTACGGCCATTTTAAAAAAGTTTACTCTTACATTGCGGGGATAGACTTTAGTCGTCTGAATCTGACGTCTACAGACGTCAGATTTTGACGACTAGAGTCTATCCCAGCACTGTAAGGGTTGATATATTTGATGAACTGACAATGTAAGAGAGTGCAACGACAGGAGAGGCTAAAGGCCCCCTTAAAATGATGTATGTTTCAAATCTGAACATATATATGTTTCTACATGTTTAAATAAAGTATGCTTATACACCTATTGCTATCTTGTTACTGCATCATGCTATTGAATAACGTTTTTAATCACATTAACTTATAATGAGATATGCTTACTATGATAACCTGGCGTAATGTACTTAGCTGATTTTATTAAAGTGAAACAATGAGGTATATGCTTGTTCACTTTGATTTCAAATTGATATTTATGTTACAACCTAACCTTATTGCATGCAAAATAGATAATATGATTCAAAATATAAAATTTAGAGGTAAAACACATTACAGGTACCATAACATGCTAAATATTTACATAGAATTGAACGAGGTTAAATTTAGAACAATTATTGAATTGATGAGTCCCAATACAGTGCAATAAGCCATATAATCACTATTGCTTTAGAAGTTCACATATTCATATCCATTAATTCAAAGTCCTCTAGTGAATCATACATCATTTCCAGCATGGATACACTAGTATTTATTGATTATTGGAACATTTGCATCACATATATTTGCATGTTTTACAGCTAAAAGAAGACTTACATAAATAATATTTATCCGGTATCATGTAATGTGAAGGAACTGTTAGGTCAGTGACACCATAGTGTGTGTCACTGGCCTTGGTTTTTTATGACAATTATTAGCACGAAATCAGCTAGGTTTGCAACAGCAAATGTTTTTTATTCTGCAGCCTTCAATGAAATTCGTGACGCATATACTATAAAACTAACTTTTTTTCTGAACATAATGACGGCACATAGAACTTGTAATAAAAAGGCAAATTACATTCATATATAGGTAAGGGGAGGGACAACGAAAGTCGTGAATAAAAATGTGATGTATATTTTTACTAAGCAATTGAATATTGAATGTTGAATGCTGAACCAAGTTCTCGCAACTATCTTCTATCAATGTAAATACTGCTTATTTGTTTAATTTGTTACATCGACAGGGAAATAAAAACATGAATGAAAGGTGAATTTTTTTTTTTTTTTTAATTTTTATGAGATGCACGTTCAGTATTTCTATGTTATATTATTTATTGTACTATATCTTAGAGGTCACGTGTCGTCTGTATGCACACTTTGCTTTAGACTCATTCTATTATGGACATTATGAACTTGCCTATTTTACATATTTTACTTTCGTATTTAATCATTTTATTATTTATATCCACTTCAATTCAACTTAAATTAAATATACTTTTAGAGATAAAAAAAACATCTTCGAAACATGGTATATCACAAAGTGAAATCTTTGAAACACAAACTTAGGATTTTTTATCATGATCTGTGCTAAAAAATAACCTACTAAAAAAACGATAATTGATCTACACTTGATCACTCACTGCTTCTGATTAGGACACGGAATTTGCTAGTCAGACAGACAGATATTTTATTGAAAGAAAAAAAGTACAGGCTTATTTGTCATAAAGTAATATTAGAATACTATATTATAATACTATGAAATATATTATAATAATATATAATATGACTCGCTCTCAAACGACGACAAATTTACATATATTATGTCATCTACACATCAACCATTAGTAATATGCTTAGCAAAATACACCTATAGCTGTTTTCAAACCTTACGCGTGTCGCGTACCTCCGCTTTATAAAACGGTTGGGGCGTAGGGTTCTGATTGCCGCCGATACTCGATGTGTTGGTAGAAACATCCCGTCATACTTGTACTAGTATTGTTCACCACATACAAGTATATTGGAAACAGGTGTATACAACTGCTGTTCAGCCTTAGCTGTAGACTAGGCTTAGTCACTTGTGTCAAATGATAGTTTTTATTTTCTGGAGTTATATATATATATATATATATATATATATATATACATATATAGCGTACTTGTTCTTGGTGTTTCGAGCTGACGTCAGTCAAAGCATTTTTTAGATTGTTTTTAAAACGTGTTAAATGTAACTAATATTATTGTTTTTCTTCTTTATACATACTCTCACTCATTATGTATTTCTTTTTACATACTTTCACTCATTATGTAATTACTCGTTTCTAAGCTTTCTAGAGGTTTTTTTTGCAATATGCAGTAGCTATTTTTCTCTGGTTTTAGTGCGGAAAACTTTAAAATATCATGACAATGTTTTTTAACTGTAGGTTATTTTAAATAGTTCTGATGCATATTTTATTTAACCTGTGCTTGTTTTAGTATATAATTTAGTTTGATTTTAAGGTAACTTAGCATGCATATCTGATATAACTAATCCTGCTGTATATATATAGTCATGTACATATATGTTCATTTTAATGACCCATAAGTCTGCATAGACTTACCCTCGTCAATAAATATCTATCTATCTATCTATAATACCTCAACGTGACACAGAGATCAACCAATCAGCGTATGTCATGTAATAACGAAAATGAAGGTCTGAGGCCGAGCACGCTACGTCTCGGCGACGGAGGCTCCTCACAATATTGAATCTTCACAGCCAGAGTGGGGTTCGAACCCGCGATTTTCCAAGCATGCAGCTTTAACCACTGTACCAGCCCCCGCCCCGCCCCGTATGATAATTACATTAAGTGACGACATAGCCATGGTAACGGTGAATGTGGTTAATTATCAGATTATCTGGTTGACGACACACCACTGATAGCAAGCACCGCTCCTGGCTGGGCTGAAGGGTAAAGATCAAGGTCAGATAGTGCGGGGATCGACTTTAGATGTCAGAATCTGACGTTTATTGACGTCAGATTCCGACGTCTAAATTCGATCCTCGCTCTGAAATTGTTAAGATACAGTATAATCTCATAGGAAACTAATTAACCCTTACAGAGCGAGGCCCGACTTTGGTCGTTAGACGTCAGATTCTGACGTCTAAAGTCGATCCCCGCACTGCAAGAGTAACACTGTTTACATTGGCCGTAGACCCATAACATAGGTATTCAAATGACATTTATGACGATTTCAAATTGAAACAACCTTTATTCTCCATGGTTTATATAAAATAATTTAGAGCTTTAGGGTTAATGGAAGAAAGTAGAATGGTCGTGACGTATCTGGCCCACCACAGATAGTGTACTTTTCAAAATGTGTCAAGCAATCACCAATATCGTCTAGAGCATTTCCCGTTTCTCTAGGAGAACATGCCGCCATTAACTGTCTGATCACGTCCCGGATTCCCGGCATTCATGAGATGCGCACGTTAACAGGAACATCAAATCCTGATGGGACTCCCTGATTGCAGTCTTAACACTTGAAACACAAGTGGCACTCTTATTACCATTAGCAAATATAATCTGACATATAACACATGTGTCACTGTTATTATGATCAAATGATACATTCTGACATATAATACTACTTGTCTATTACATTTATTATATATCCAATGTAACCGTTGTGGTCTAAGTCGCTCAGTTTACACTAGGCGCTGAACCAAACTGTGGTTCAATGCTGACCCAACGTCTACTGCATTTGAATAAACATGTGAAAACTTACCTGATGAAAGAAATTAAATTAATTCGGTGAACTAATTACATGGAATAAACCAGTTAACCCTTTAAGCGCTGCGAACGACTATAATCCATTATATTAATATATTAACATATTTTCTACAATATATTAGCATATTAAATCACTCTAATTGAGAACAAAATAGGTGTTCAAAGAGAAAGATTTTGAAATTATCAAATAAGAAAATGCAAGTAATTTGCATCCAGTTGAACATGTTGAAGTTGTAGGTCATGGTAGCAAGACACGACTTGAAGTTGATGCAAAATTAAATAGATAGCTAATAGGGGGAGAGGGGCTAAAGTCGTAGATATGTTTGTGTGGTTATTCAGGCGCGCATGCAGGCATACGCAAGTGCGTACCTGCAAATTTTTAAAGTGTGTGTTTTTAGAAAACGTCATATAGGCTAACCGTTCGTGACGGCAATCCAAACATTAGTTGATGGCTACAATTTTTTAGTCATAGGTGTTAAGATCACAGACACTATGTCGCAATGGTACGCACTGGCTTATTGCTGTCACGCCGCAACCCTCTGTTCGCCGAGGGTGCATCTAAATTAACTAAACTTCTAAAATGCTTCCCTTGCCAGGTCTCTTGCCTACCAGACATCTGCAATGAGCATTATATACTAATGAAGATATTGGAAAGGCTAAGAGCAGCTTAAAACAATAAGCTTCGACGCCTTTATCACACTCTCAGCACCCTTCGGGTGCTAGGGTTCACTCATCAATCTCATATATTGTTGCCAATGCTTTGTACAATCACCTACCTTACCGGGTGAAAGAGACACTATAAGGTTGATACAAGGTTAAAACACACAAACCGTTCACATCATTGAAGTGAGTATATTGTCGGATCATCGAGCACGCTTGCACAGATTTAAGCAGTTAATTTATTTTGTAAGTTATTGTTGTAAAATTTAAAATAAGATATAAAAAGTCAAGTTTTGTTACCTCGCTGTGATATGCTCATCATGTGATATGAAAATGACATTATAATAAACTTTATTAATTTTAATGTTTTGATTAATTTGATTAATTCGATAAATTTGTATTAATTTTATAAACTTTAATCATGTTTTTTTCTCTTTATCAATAGTATTGAAACCTAATCCTCTGCAGTGGCCTTAATCAAAACGAATAAATTACACTTGTTAAATTGGCTAAAACTTTATTATACTAATGAATCTAATTAAAAAAAATATAATTATTAGACACTTACACATGTTAAAGGTGAATCTCGCTACCGCTATCCAGAGCATCTAGTTGTCTAAAAATGACTCATATTTGTTGATCTAATACCAAATATGAATGATATCTACACATAGTTCTTTATATTTAAAGCGACTCAGTAGGATGACATCAATTTTCGTTTTTAATGTTGTAATGAAGTAGTGTATCCTACAGAGCATTCTTTAATTTTTTTCTGGAATTTCAGATTTTTAGAAACATTTTCTAACAATATTTAAAAGAATCCGGACAAAACCCAAACATACAATGAGCTCTCCTAAAAGATGGTTGAATGCTAGCACAGCATTGGGCAACAAGTTGATGCCGTCGGCCCAGCGTTGAGCAGACCATCAGTGCTGCAGGTGTGTCCCCCCATGTCCTGACTATAAGACATCAATTAGCGGCGATTGCTTTGATCTTACCGTCCAAGACGTAGGAATATGTGGTGTAAAGTGCTGTATATTGATGACTTGTTTTGTTTACATGGCAATATACGACCTGAAAATGTAACTATTTCACGCTTTTTTCGGTGCTTTAAAATTGTTTTTTGACTTTTTTGTATTTTCAGTTTTTATATTTTTTATTTTCAGTAAGTTATATAGCTTCATATAAATTAAATTTGCAAAATTGACAGCATTGAAAATGTCTCATCCCAAGGGGCCCTTTTAAAAACAACTAAAGATAAATCTACAATATCAATGATTTAATCGCAAAGAGCGTTACCAATATATCGTGCGATAATCAGAAATGCGAGGTGGTATGTATATCTATATTGTAATTCGAACAAAGTTACATTAAACAAAATTAATCAAGTTAGTTAGTTCGGTGTGGGAAAATACAGCATTTTATGGATAATCTAGAGAACATATTGTGTCCCGTTTATACTGCTCTAGAGAACAGAGAGTGCCGTTATTGAATTGTTTCCTAGTGTAATATTTCATATGATTTCTGAAAGCCCTGGTCACCCCCAGAGGGCTTTGATCATGCGCACTGGAGCCATCACGTGACCTGGGATCGAAGTGTCAGACGCGTGCTGTTCTACTGGGAGGCATTGTCACCGATCTATGATGAGCTGAATGACCAGAATATTAACAGGTCAAGAATAAAGAAAACAGATGTCTGTAGGGCTTCACTCCCCGAGCTTCACTCCTAGACATGCTGGGGCAGTGCCGCTCGCTAACTCACCCTGACGCTACAGCCTCTATAAACTCAGTGAAACTATATATAAATTATAATATAAATATATAAAGCCATAATAATCAGTAGCCCTTACAACGCTGAAATATTTTTGTACAAACCGTGGGGAGCAAAGGTGTTTTTTTTAATTTGAAATCATCATAAATGTCTTAGTCAGCTTTTTCCGCTTCATTTGAATACCTCTGTTACGACCGCTAGAAATGTTTCCATTCTGTCAGGGCTGGGGCCATCTTTATACGTCAGAAGCTGACGTCAACAGACGTCAGATTCTGACGTATAATGACGGTCCCCGCGTAAAAGGGTTGAATTTATATAGATGGCAGCGATTTTGTATCAATTGTTCTCGTTGTCCTGTCTGATAACACAGTTTTGACCAAGCCAAAATGAAACATTGTCCCAATGCGGACCCAACTATGTAGCAACATTATAGTTAGGTTATCTGAATGACCAGGATAATAACAGGTCATGAATAAAGAAAACAGATGTCCGTAGCCCTTGGAGAGCTTCACTCCCAAGGCTTCACTCCTAGCGCAGTGCCGCTCGCTAGTCCGTGGCTGGCCAATTCCCATCATATTGCCCTGGTGACTATCAACCCTTTCGGCGCGGGGACCGTCTTTATACGTCCGAATCTGACGTCTGTGGACATCAGATGCTGCATATAATTACGTCTTTATACGGCCCAATCTGATGTTTGTGACCGTCAGATTCTCCGCACTGAAAAATTTAAAATATTCATAATGGCCGTAGACCATAACATAGGTATTCAAATGAAGCAGAAAGAACTAACGAAGATGCTAATGTTGATTTTGAATTTAACAGAACCCTTTGGTCTCCATGGTTTAAAGTAAAATAATTCAGCATTGTAAGGGTAATTTCAAACCCAAGCAAAGATAACAGTACCTACCCAACACCCCCCACCCCCGCAAGGGTGCACCAATTCATCATTGAAGAGGAGGGCATGAGTTAAAGTTATTTTCACTCTAATGTAAATTTATACAATAATCAATCAAATTATCATTTAACCATTTCAAGCCTGAAATTACCGTTGTCATCCTTATCCTCTACAAGCCGACTTATAACGGTTGAATATGACTTGAAGTGGTTGACAAATGAAAAAAAGATAGTGTTATTATTTAAACAGTTCCAAGCAAATTATCGTTCTAAACCCCTAGGTGTGGAAAATTAAATTAAATTAATTCTAAAGAGATGCAAACTGAAGCTTTGCTTCATCGTGAAGCTTCATAAGGTTAAGTGCATTATATATCGAACACCAAGATAAATAGATAAAGCGACTCAGTATGATGAAATCAATTTCCGTTTTAAATTTTTTAATGAAGTGGTGCATCTCACAGAGAATATTTCATTTTTTCAAGAATTTTAGATTTTTAGAAACATTTTTTAACAATATTTATAAGAATCCGGACAAAACTCGAACATACAGTGAGTTCTCCTTAAAGATTGCTAGCACTAGCACAGCATTGAGCCACAAGTTGATGACGTCAGCCCAGCATTGAACAGACAATCGGTGCTGTACGAGAACCCCCCCCCCCCCCCAGATCATCGCGTTCCCAGACCAATTAAGCGCGGCAGCTATTGATGTAGCCAGGTGATTACTTTGATCATGCTGTCTGAGATGGGGGGTGTCTTGCTTACATGACAATATACGTCTTGGAAATAAAAATTGTTTAAACGTTTTTCAGTGCTTAATTTTTTTTAAATGTTTTTGTATTTTTTTCAGGATCAGTAGGCTATATAGCTTCAGATTAAGTAAATTTTCAACCTTGACACACTTGAAATGTCTCATCCCAAGGAGTTCCTTTAATAACATTTATTTTTCAGTTCAAATAAGGCGTTTTCTTCCTACTTTTGAAATGATACGTTATTGATGCCAGACTCCAGATTGAAATTGATGAGTACTTTTTTTCAATGCTTGTTGAACACGCAGAATGTCCTTTATCTGAAAGGACTGTTGATGTGTATAAACTGGTGACAGCTGGCCATTGCCAACACATATGAATGGTGTAGGTGTCAGATTAGAAAGCACCCTGAACAAATGTCAGGACTGGAATCAGGGAGTGATGATTTGTTCACATTCTCCAGCTGAGGTCGGACTACTCCCACACATCATAATAGCCAGAAACCACACCTGTGGTCGGACTACTCGCACACTCAGGGCTCACGCAACATCATACTAGCCAGAAATCACAGCTGTGATCGAACTCACGGACACCATGTCTCCGAGATCACGTAACATCATGTTGCAACTCTTAAAACACTGACATATTTTTGTATAAATCATGGAGACCAAAGATATATTTTCAATTTGAAATCATCATGATTGTCTTAGATAGCTCTATCCGCTCTATCCGCTTCATTTGAATACCTGTGTTTAGTATATAAGGGGAGAACCAGTGTAAAGTACAGGCTCGAAACCCGCTGATCCTTTGTGGGGTTTTGAGAGAGATATTTTTATTTTCTCCTTCATAACGTCACTGGGCGATCGCGTTAATGGCGGCCGAGTTGAGTCAACGTTGAAACAACTGTATTCGCGCAGGACCACACGCTGCGCGCTCAGTCACAATGTATACGCAGGGTACGGCTTGATAAACACAGAATGTAGCACTCTACTCCTTTCAAAGATAGGCGTCACCAAGGTATGTTACTGTCTCACGAAATGAAAGAGTGGAGTAAAATGTAATATCAAAGAGAACGAAATGTTTTGACTAAACGTCGTAGAGGATGCTGAGAAACAGCAGAATCACAACCAAGGTACGTGATATCAAAATATATTTTAATTAAGTATTACATTTAGCTGTGTGATATCAAGAAGGTACGTGATATCAAAATATATTTTCATCATGTATCAAATTTAGTTGTGTGATATCAAAATACATTATAAGTATGTATTAAATCTAGGCACGTTTAGTTTTGGATCAGCATCACATCCACGTCTCGAGTTATGGTCTAGTATTGTCAGTCAGGACATCCCCGTGTCCCTTCACGATGACAGGCGGCCAGACATACACAGAGATGTAACATTTCTCATTGTGTGCTCGCAATATGGCTATGAGATTAGTTAGATAGTCAGGAAGCACTCAAATCAAGCAAATAGCGAAGTGATAAAAAACGTGTACTTTCCCCAGACGAAAAATCCATAAAACAACATTCCAAGCAAAATATAGCAAAATGTAACATTTCATCTTTACTGAATAATGAGTCAAGGAATGAGGTACAAATAACTCATTACGTGACCATCATGCTTGATACATTTCTGAAGCTACATTTTCTACATTTGGACTTTCAGTTAATAATTCAACAGCCGGATCTCAATAAAATTTGGACCTACTCCTGAACGCCATGCATTATCAAGTTACTTTCTTGAGAGTCTCCACATATTTTTCTTAAATAATTTCATCTGTATGTTTACTACAAGTGTTTTTGTGGATGCATATCAGTGGGATGACTCGACATCAGACTGTACAAGCAGCATATTCGCTTATATTATTATGAACACGTGGGAAAATAAATTCTGGAAATTTATTAGTAACGTGTTTTAGCAACTCATAAAAATCATAACACTGTATAATATTAAGAATATAATACAGCTTTAGTGTATTTATGTGTGGGAACGATAAATGTTCGACTGGCACAATAAATATGAGACCGGTACGATAAATAAGTGACCGGTACGATAAATAAGAGATCGGTACGATAAATACGAGACCGGTACGATAAATAAGAGACTAGTACGATAAATAAGAGACCGGTATGTTAAATAAGAAACCAGTAAGATAAATATGAGACCGGCACGATAAATACGCGACTAGTACGATAAATATGAGATCGGCACGATAAATACGAGACTGGTATGCTAAAAATGAGACCGGCCTAATAAATACAAGACTTGTACGATTAAATATGAGACTGGGACGATAAACATGAGATTGGGACGATAACTATGAGATTGGACGATAACTATGAGATTGCGATGATAACTATGAAATTGGGACGCTAAATATGGGATTGGGACGATAACTATGAGATTTGGACGATAAATATGAGATTGGAACGATAAATATGAGTCTGGGACGATCATATGAGATTGGCTTGATACATATCAGATCAGCACGATAAATATGGGATTGGAGCGATACATATCAAAGCAGCACGATAAATATAAGCTTGGCACGATACATATCGGATAAGCACGATAAATATGAGATTGGCACGATAAATAGGAGACTGAGACGATAAATATGAGATTGGCACGATAAATATGAAACTGTGACGATAAACATCAGATTAGAACAATAAATATAACATTGGCACGATAGATATAAACCTGGTACGATAAATATGATACTGGCACGTTAAATATGAGACAGACACAATAATTATAAAACTGGTACGATAAATATAAAACTGTCACAATAAATATGAAACTGGCATGATAAATAAAAACCTGGCACTGTAAAATTAATATGCAACTGGCACGATAAACATGAAACTGGAATGATAAATATGAAACTGGTACGATCAATATAAAACTGACACGATAAATATGAGACAGGCACGATAAATATGAAACTGGCACGATAAATATGAGACTGGCACGATAAATGTAAAACTGGCACGATAAATATAAACCTGGCACGATAAATATAAAACTGGCATGATAAATATGAAACTGGCATGATGAATATGAAACTGGTACGATAAATATGTAGCTGGCTCGATAAATATAAAACTGGCACGATAAATATAAAACTGGAATGATAAATAGGAAACTGGTACGATAAATATAAAACTGACATGATAAATATGAGATTAGCACGATAAATATCAGAATGGGAAGCAGAGCGACACGAAACATTTAATTTAGATGAAACTACATAATCGAGTTTTGTAGCTTGTGGGGGATTTTATAAATGCATTTTATCAAATGTTTCCGCACGTTGTGCGCCATTGTAATTGTTTTGCACACTGCACCAGAATTACATTTTTGCGCCGTATATAGCTACCGAGTGGCTATTAGCGATTGATATTAGTGTCAAAGGAAGGCTACACTTCACCAGGCAGGATCGTTCTATCTCGGCACTTTACCAGTTATCACATACAGTTTCTAATTGTTGTGTGTGGGATAGTGTCACATTCATTTTACAACTAATGCACTGGTCCGACTTATGTCGCATCTAAATATTATATCATTATTTAATAATCCAGAGTATTTTAAAAGATGATTAACATCATCCTTTAGCACATTAATTTAAATATCATGTGAGCACTAGAAGTTGACAATTGTGAATGTGAAGTATATATATATTTAACTCAAATCGGCCTTTCATACAACTCGGGACATTTCTTGATACAGTTATTGTTAATTTCTTCATTGATTCTTGTCTTCTTTCCTTCCTTCCCATTGTTTTGCTTACATGACTTTACATGTATCAACGGATAAACGAGCTAGCGAACGAATAAATAAATGATTGAATAAATGACTAAATGACTAAATGACTAAATGACTAAATGAATGACTAAATGAATGAATGAATGAATGAATGAATGAATGAATGAATGAATGAATGAATGAATGAATGAATGAATGAATGAATGAATGAATGAATTAATGAATGAATGAATGAATGAAAGGATGGATGAATAAATGAATAAATGAATAAATGAATAAATGAATAAATGAATAAATGAATAAATGAATAAATGAATAAATAAATAAATAAATGAATAAATAAATGGATGGATGAACGAATGAATAAATGAATAAAAATGTATGGATGAATGAATGGATGAATGAGCGCATGGATGAATAAAGGAATGAATAATGGAGTTAATGAATGAATGTGTCTTTATAAGGAATGGGTTTTACGTTGATATGTTGAAATTGACCAGAATACCCTACGGATGGGGAGATGAACCAGAGGACTCCGAAAACAAGATCCTAAATGCAAGATCTTGTCGTCTGAAGTCGAGCACGCTACCTCTCGGTCACGAGGGCTCCTCACAATAACGAATCGCTACGAGTGGACGGGGAAGAAACATTTCATGAACGGGGATGAGCCAACGAGCTCCGGCGTGACAGGCACAGGGTTTAACAGCTACACGAGGGCCACTACCTCATTTAATTTGACGAAATAAAGTATTGCTATAAAGATGTTTTACTACCGTTTAAAAAAAACCCTATTTTATCATGTACAAGACATGTTTTCTTATCAGTTAAAATATACCTGTGACGTGAGTCTATTGTTAAATCAGTAGATTCAGCTGTACGAAGGTTTTGTTATTTTTATCCTGGCCAGGTCGTGCACAATATACAGGTTTTACCAGGGCAAGGCAAATGTTCATTGTTAAACCATGCTGATTATATCAAATGCGATTTCTATATCAAATCTTGAAACATATTTTGTACCTAGTTTGTGTATTTTAAGTCGAAGAGATAGATGACTAGTACATCCGAACATACCCGGCGCTGCGCGCCTTGTCTAGTCGGATCTACGAATCTAGCGAATTTCGTTCTTCCTCCTTGACGCAAATTATCAGCCTCGCCTCGTCTGTCTTTCCACCCTGGCTATGGGCCTGTCCCAGTAAACACGATAAATCTATCCAATGCTGGTTTAATGTTGGGTCGACGTCGTAGGAGCATTATCCCAGCATTGGGTCAATGTATAGTGTTTGCTGGGGTGTTGGCCCAGCATAATAGACGTGATCAAACAGCCCGAGGTCATCGTCTGTGTCGGGAAGCGGTCAGAATACAGCCCGAGGTCATCGTCTGTGTCGGGAAGCTGTCAGAATACAGCATGAGGTCATCGTCTGTGTCGGGAAGCGGTCAGAATACAGCATGAGGTCATCGTCTTGTGTCAGGAAGCTGTCAGAATACAGCATGAGGTCATCGTCTGTGTCAGGAAGCTGTGAGAATACAGCATGAGGTCATCGTCTGTGTCGGGAAGCTGTCAGAATACAGTATGAGGTCATCGTCTGTGTCAGGAAGCGGTCAGAATACAGCATGAGGTCATCGTCTGTGTCAGGAAGCTGTCAGAATACAGCATGAGGTCATCGTCTGTGTCAGGAAGCGGTCAGAATACAGCATGAGGTCATCGTCTGTGTCGGGAAGCTGTCAGAATACAGTATGAGGTCATCGTCTGTGTCGGAAAGCGGTCAGAATACAGCATGAGGTCATCGTCTGTGTCGGGAAGCTGTCAGAATACAGTATGAGGTCATCGTCTGTGTCGGAAAGCGGTCAGAATACATTATGAGGTCATCGTCTTGTGTCAGGAAGCTGTCAGAATACAGCCTAAGGTCATCGTCTGTGTCTGAGATGGGGGGTGCATCTTGTTTACATGGCAATATACGTCTTGGAAATAAAAATAATTAAAACGTTTTCAGTGCTTTAAATATGTTTTTTTCTATGGTTTTTGTATTTTATTAAGGATCAGTAAGTACATGTGAAGTAAATTTTCAAAATTGACACAATTGAAAAGTCTCATCCCAAGGATACTTCTTTTATAAAATTTATTTTTCAGTTCAAAGTAGGGCTTTTCTTTCTACTTCTGAAATGATACGTTATTGATGTCAGATCCCAGATTTAAATTTATGAGTAAACTTTTTCAATGTTTGTTAGCACGCAGAATGTCCTTTATCTGAAATGACTGTTGATGTGTATAACCTGGTGACAGCTGGCCATTGCCAACACATATGGTGTAGGTGTCAGATTAAAAAGCACCCTGAACAAACGTCAGGACTGGAAACAGGGAGTGATGATTTGTTCACATTCTCCAGCTGAGGTCGGACTACTCCCACACACCGGGATCACGCAACGTCATAATAGCCAGAAACCACAGCTGTGGTCGGACTACTGGAGACCATGTCTCCGAGATCACGTAACATCACGTTTTAACTTTTAAAACACTGACAATTTTTTGTATAAATCATGGAGACCAAAGATATATTTTCAATTTGAAATCATCATGATTGTCTTAGATAGCTCTATCCGCTCTATCCGCTTCATTTGAATACCTGTGTTTAGTATATAAGGGGAGAACCAGTGTAAAGTACAGGCTCGAACCCCGCTGATCCTGTGTGGGGTTTTGAGAGAGATATTCTTGTTCCCCCTTCATAACGTGACTGGGTGATCACGTTAATGGCGGCCGAGTGAGGTAACGTTGAAACGACTGTATTCGCGCAGGACCACGCGCTGCGCGCTCCGTCACAAAGTACAGGCAAGGTAGGGCTTGAGAAACACAGAGTGTAACACTCTACTCCAGACAAAGATAGGCGTCACTAAGGTACGTTACTGTCTGACACGATGAAAGAGTGGAATAAAATGCAATATCAAAGAGAACGAAATGTTTCAAATAAGCGTCATAGAGGATGCTGAGAAACAGCAAAATCTAAACCTAGGTACGTGATATCGAAACATATTTTAATTAGGTATTACATTTAGTTGTGTGATATCAAGAAGGTACGTGATATCAAAATATATTTTCATCATGTATTAAATTTAGTTGTGTGATATCAAAATACATTATAAGTATGTATTAAATCTAGGCACGTTTAGTTTTGGATCAGCATCACATCTACGTCTCGAGTTATGGTCTAGTATTGTCAGTCATGGCATCCCCGTGTCCCTTCACGATGACAGGCGGCCAGACATACACAGAGATGTAACATTTCTCATTGTGTGCTCGCAATATGGCTATGAGATTAGTTAGATAGTCAGGAAGCACTCAAATCAAGCAAATAGCGAAGTGATAAAAAACGTGTACTTTCCCCAGACGAAAAATCCATAAAACAACATTCCAAGCAAAATAAAGCAAAATGTAACATTTCATCTTTACTGGATTCTGAAGCTACATTTTCTACATTTGGACTGTCAGTTAATAATTAAACAGCCGGATCTCAATAACATTTGGACCTACTCCTGAGCGCCATACATTATCAAGTTAATTGCTTGAGAGTCTCCACATATTTTTCTTAAATAATTTCATCTGTATGTTTACTACAAGTGTTTTTGTGGATGCATATCAGTGGGATGACTCGACATCAGACTGTACAAGCAGCATATTCGCTTATATTATTATGAACACGTGGGAAAATAAATTCTGGGAAATTATTAGTAACGTGTTTTAGCAACTCATAACAATCATAACACTGTATAATAATAAGAATATAATACAGCTTTAGTGTATTTATGTGTGGGAACGATAAATGTTCGACTGGCACAATAAATATGAGACCGGTACGATAAATAAGAGACCAGTACGATAAATAAGAGATCGGTACGATAAATACGAGACGGGTACGATAAATAAGAAACCGGTATGTTAAATAAGAAACCAGTACGATAAATATGAGTCCGGCACGATAAATACGCGACTAGTACGATAAATATGAGACCGGCACGATAAATACGAGACTGGTACGCTAAAAATGAGACCGGCCTAATAAATACAAGACTTGTACGATTAAATATGAGACTGGGACGATAAACATGAGATTGGGACGATAACTATGAGATTGGGCGATAACTATGAGATTGGGATGATAACTATGAGATTGGGACGATAAATATGAGATTGGGACGATAACTATGAGACTGGAACGATAAATATGAGACTGGAACGATAAATATGAGTCTGGGACGATCATATGAGATTGGCTTGATACATATCAGATCAGCACGATAAATATAAGATTGGAGCGATACATATCAAAGCAGCACGATAAATATAAGCTTGGCACGATAAATATCGGATAAGCACGATAAATATGATTTTGGCACGATAAATAGGAGACTGAGACGATAAATATGAGATTGGCACGATAAATATGAAACTGTGACGATAAACATCAGATTAGAACAATGAATATAACATTGGCACGATAGATATAAACCTGGTACGATAAATATGATACTGGCACGTTAAATATGAGACAGACACAATAATTATAAAACTGGTACGATAAATATAAAACTGGCACGATAAATATGAAACTGGCATGATAAATAAAAACCTGGCACTGTAAAATTAATATGCAACTGGCACGATAAACATGAAACTGGAATGATAAATATGAAACTGGTACGATCAATATAAAACTGACACGATAAATATGAGACAGGCACGATAAATATGAAACTGGCACGATAAATATGAGACAGGCACGATAAGTGTAAAACTGGCACGATAAATATAAACTTGGCACGATAAATATAAAACTGGCATGATAAATATGAAACTGGCATGATAAATATGAAACTGGTACGATAAATATGTAGCTGGCACGATAAATATAAAACTGGAATGATAAATAGGAAACTGGTACGATAAATATAAAACTGACACGATAAATATGAGATTAGCACGATAAATATCAGAATGGGAAGCAGAGCGACACGAAACATTTAATTTAGATGAAACTACATAATCGAGTTTTGTAGCTTGTGGGGGATTCTATAAATGCATTTTATCAAATGTTTCCGCACGTTGTGCGCCATTGTAATTGTTTTGCACACTGCACCAGAATTACATTTTTGTGCCGTATACAGCTACCGAGTGACTATTAGCGATTGATATTAGTGTCAAAGGAAGGCTACACTTCACCAGGCAGAATCGTTCTATCTCGGCACTTTACCAGTTATCACATACAGTTTCTAATTGTTGTGTGTGGGATAGTGTCACATTCATTTTACAACTAATGCACTGGTCCGACTTATGTCGCATCTAAATATTATATCATTATTTAATAATCCAGAGTATTTTAAAAGATGATTAACATCATCCTTTAGCACATTAATTTAAATATCATGTGAGCACTAGAAGTTGACAATTATGAATGTAAAGTATATATATATTTAATTCAAATCGGGCTTTCATACAGCTCGGGACATTTCTTGATACAGTTATTGTTAATTTCTTTATTGATTCTTGTCTTCTTTCCTTCCTTCCCATTGTTTTGCTTACATGACTTTACATGTATGAACGGATAAACGAACTAACAAACGAATAAATAAATGATTGAATAAATGACTAAATGACTAAATGAATGAATGAATGAATGAATAAATGAATGAATGAATGAATGAATGAATGAATGAATGAATGAATGAATGAATGAATGAATGAATGAATGAATGAATGAAGGAATGAATGAATGAATGAATGAATGAATGAATGAATGAATGAATGAATGAATGAATGAATGAATGAATGAAAGGATGGATGAATAAATGAATAAATGAATAAATGAATAAATGAATAAATGAATAAATGAATAAATGAATAAAAGAATAAATGAATAAATGAATAAATAAATAAATGAATAAATGAATAAATGAATAAATGAATAAATGAATGAATGAATGAATGAGCGCATGAATGAATAAAGGAATGAATAATGGAGTAAATGAATACATGTGTCTTTGAAAGGAATTGGTCTTACGTTGATATAGTGAAGTTGACCAGAATACTCTCCGGATGGGGAGATGAACCAGATGAATCCAAACTCAAGATCCCAAATGCAAGATCTGGTCGTCTGAAGTCGAGCACGCTACCTCTCGGTCACGGCGGCTCCTCAAAATAACGAATAGCTACGAGTGGACGAGGAAGAAACATTTCATGAGCGGAGATGAAGCAACGAGCTCCGGCGTGACAGGCACAGGGTTTAACAACTACACGAGGGCCACCACCTCATTTAATTTTGACGAAATAAAGTATTGCTATAAAGATATGTTACTACCATTTAAAAAAAAAAAATTATCATTGAAAATATACTTGTGACGACAGTCCATTGTTAAAACAGTAGATTCAGATGTACGAATGTTTTCTTATTTTTATCCTGGCCAGGTCGTGCACAATATACAGGTTTCACCAGGGCAAGGCAAATGTTCATTGTTAAACCATGCTGATTATAACAAATGAGATTTTTATATCAAATCTTGAGACATATTTTGTGTATTTGAAGTCGGGAATAGAACTCAAGTATGATGATTCGTAGATCCGCGCTTCGTCTAGGCGAATCTACGAATCTATCACATTCCGTTCTTCCTCCTTGACGCAAGCTATCAGCCTCGCCACGCCTGTCTTTCCTACCCTGGTTACGGGCCTCTGATGGCCCAGCATAGTAGACGTG
The DNA here is from genome assembly GCA_964017125.1 of Flabesymbios commensalis. Lineage (NCBI taxonomy): Eukaryota > Metazoa > Annelida > Polychaeta > Terebellida > Flabelligeridae > Flabesymbios > Flabesymbios commensalis. The sequence continues at coordinate 4,477,349 of OZ024912.1, forward strand.
ATCAAATAGCCTGAGGTCATCGTCTGTGTCAGGAAGCAGTCAGAATACAGCATGAGGTCATCGTCTTGTGCCAGGTATCACATTTCGGGGTTAGTCTCTATACGTCGGAATCTGACGTCTACAAACGTCAGATTCTCACGTATAAAGACAGTACTCGCAATGAATGGGTTAAACCGCTAAACTAAGTCTGCAGACCTATCATCCTACTATACATTTCACCCCTGATCACGGGAACTGCTCACTCATGTGGCATTTCAACTCCACGTTGAGCATACAGTCCTGCAGCCATCTTTGCGCATTTAACTTATCGTAGACACTGTCATCTCTGTCTTACCATGTACTCATTTTTATCTGAGTAATGTGAAGTATTCGAGGGTGTCCCAAGATAGAGAGGGGGGGATATGATTTATCTCTGAAAATCATGCACCAAGCGGATTCGAAACCGCACGGCAGACATCAACACCGACTGAGCGCCACGCTCTAGCCATTGCGCCATGTCCCTCTGATAAACATATGGGGGGTTTAAACAGCAATATTTGCAAATGTTTGTTCACAAAGGAAACTAATATGAGTAATTTTAACCCATTCGATGTTTCAGATCGCAAAAGCGAAACACAACTTGAAGCTGAAGAAAATTATGATATTTGATTAATTGACCGCTTAAAGGGTTTAGCTCTGTAATGCTCCAAGGCTTCAGACGTAATCTTGTTAATGGGGACGTCTTTCTGTAGATTGTAGGAGCCTGTGCGATATAGACGCCACCGTCTGTCACAATGGTATCTGAGGGTAGTAACTTTATCATTAATCTACATCCAAAATGCATGACAGAAAATCTTCAGGCTATATACTGCAGTGAGCGAAACAGGAAGTATGTCGTTTAAAAAATATATACTGTAGATCTGCTAATTTTTGTGTGTTTAGATTTTCGCGAATTTGCGATTTTTGTGACTTTCGACAAAGTCTAGAATTCACTAATTATCGATATCCATAATAGGTAGCGCTAATAATCATGATTTTCGGGCGATTCTTAGATTCAGGACCTATACATATTTCTGAAGTGAGAGTAATTCTATGAGAAAGAAGAGATAACCAGGTTAATGTGACTGTTAAGTTGACACTGTTATATCAAGTTACCAGGGGAGATGCGTGACAACCAGCGGCGTCTACATCACGCATGTCCCAACGATATACAGAAAGACGTCTTTCTGTATATCGTTGGGGCATGCGTGATGTAGACGCCCGTGACGCATGCTATCTAAAGGTAGTAGCTTGATCATTAATCCACATCCCAAACAGCATGGCGGAAAATCTTTAGGCAGTGATTGCAAATCGGAAGTATGTCGTGGAAGTTTCTATTGAAAACATTATATATTTGGAATTGGAAACTTAGAATGTATTCACCAATCCGTTTATTCATTCGTTTATTCATTCATTCATTCATTCATTCATTCATTCATTCATTCATTCATTCATTCCATTCATTCATTCATTCATCCATTTATTCACTCATGTATTCATTATTTAATTCATCATTCTTTCATTAATTAGCTCATAATCTTTCTTCGTTCTTTCATTTATTCAATTTCAATAAAATTTCTTAAATAAATAAAAGAATCAATCAGTCGGTCAGTCAGTGAGTCAGTCAGTTAGTTACGCAATTAATCAATCAATCAATCAATCAATCAATCAATCAATCAATCAATCAATCAATCAATCAATCAATCAATCAATCAATCAATCAATCAATCAATCAATCAATCAATCAATCAATCAATAAATCAATAAATCAATCAATCAATCAATCAATCAATCAATCAATCAATCAATCAATCAATCAATCAATCAATCAATCAATCAATCAATCAATCAATCAATCAATCAATCAATCAATCAATCAATCAATCAATCAATCAATCAATCAATCAAGCAAGCAAGCAAGCAAGCAAGCAAGCAAGCACTCAAGCAATCAAACAATCAAACAATCAAATAAACAATCAAATAAACAATCAATTAATCAATTAATCAATTAATAAATCATCCATCATAATAAATGTCATAGTCAACTCTATTCGCTTAATCTGAATACATAGGTTTATTCTTTCAGTGCGGGGATCGTCTTTAGACGTCAGAATCTATAAGGGTTAAAGCACGATGCATATGTAAGCAAAATAACACAAAAAGTAATCAATTAACAACGTTCAATAAAGATATCACATTTGGAAGGATAATAAAAGTCAATATTTCGTGGGGGTCCCGGGAGTGCATACATTTACTATGTGTTGTAAACACGTAGCCGATGTTTGACATTAATAGTCCAGTCAATGTACGAGCATAAAAAACATTAAACCACTGCCGTCCTAATGTTTTGCAATAAAAAAGTTGACATTTGGAAGAATAATAAAAGTCAATGTTTTGTGGAGGTTCCAGATCTTTGACATTTGGCCAGCATGTTGCTAATGTTTTGTGTTTGCTTAGATCACAGTGATCTATGTGGTAATTCAATGTAATATACATGTGAGTTTATTCACAGATGATTTCTGAGCATTAATCATAAATTCTGAATATCAGTTCATATCACATTAGAAGATGTGTCATTGTGTCAGTTCATATCGCAGAAAAAAAGAGGTGTGCTAGTATCAGTTCATATCGCAAAGTGGAAGAAGTCTGCTGGTATCAGCGCATAATGCACCGTAGAATATAATGTACTGGTATCAGTTCATATCGCACAGTAGAAGGTGTGTGCTGGTATTATTTAATATCGCACAGTAGACGATGTTTGCTAGTATCTGTACATATCGCAGAGAGAAGATGTGTGGTGATATCAGTTCATATTGCATTAGAAGATGTTTGCTGGTATTATTCAATATCACACAGTCGAAGATGTGTGCTGGTATCAGTTCATATTGCATTAGAAGATATTTGCTGGTATTATTCAATATCGCACAGTAGAAGGTGTGTGCTGGTATTATTTAATATCGCACAGTAGACGATGTTTGCTAGTATATGTACATATCGCAGAGAGAAGATGTGTGGTGGTATCAGTTCATATTGCATTAGAAGATGTTTGCTGGTATTATTCAATATCGCACAGTAGAAGATGTGTGCTGGTAATAGTTCATACCACATTAGAAGATGTGTGCTGGTATCAGTTCATATCGCACATTAGAAGATGTGTGCTCGTATCAGTTTACATCGCACAGTATAAGAGTTGTACTGGTAACAGTTTATAATGCAGAGTATAAGATGTGTGCTGGTAACAGTTCATATCGCACAGTGGAAGATGTGTGCTATTATCAACTCATATCTTAAAATAAACACATTTATAAAAAAAAATTAAGAGTTATGTGAACATATTACACACTTTTTTGCTTTTTTGACGAGCTTTTCTTCAGGCTCGGGAAAATTGACTGTATCTTACATTTTTGCCCAACGAGTAGTCAAATGTTGAGCTATGTCAATATATTTGATATCAATGGAAAGCTACTGGCACATGCCTTCACATGGATGTAAAATATGTTGTGTCTGATCATTGGCAAATGCAAAATAGAGCTTTAAATTGGTATTTTAACCCTTAATGTTTTCTATTTTTATTACTTTTTCAGTAAATAGTCAAAATACTTTTCTCTCAGCTGATTTTTGTTTGGTATAAATGTTTAGTTTTGATTCAAATATGTTCTAGAACTAATGTTTACATAAAATAAACCTATTTGGAATAAAAAATGATGAGTTATGTGAACATATATATGTTTTTCTGGTTATACGTGGAATTAGCTCGCTTTTCTTCAGGCCCGTGAAAATTGACCATATCTCACATTATTGCCCACTGAGCAGTCAAATTTTGTCCTATGTCAATATATTTAATATCAATAGAAATCTACTGACACAAGCTTTCACATGGATGTAATATATTGTAATATATTGTGTCCGATCATTGTCAAATGCACAAAAGAGCTTTAAGTTGGTATTAATTTTACCTATTTTTCATACTTTTTCAGTAAATAGTCAAAATACTTTTCTCTCAGCTGATGTTTGTATGTAATAAATGTTTAGTTTTAATTTGAACATGTTCTAGAACTATTGTTGACTTAAAATAAACCCATCTGGGATAAAATATTGAGTCTAGTCTATACCTGACAGACAGTCAGACATGACATTTAACTCTCTGTCACGGAGGCTCCCCTACACAGCGAAAAATCAGATCAGAGAACAGCAGGTGATGAACAGACATGAGACATTAAACCAACTATGTTTCCATGTTGGCCCACCGTCTGTGAATCCGGCCCAAAATTGAAACATCATTGGCTTGAACAGTTTTTCAGAGCGAGATATCACATCAGACGGATCTATGAGTGTAAAAAGTAAAAAAAGTGGGTAAAAACGGCATTGTGTCAGCAGTATAGGCATTGCACATGATTTGTTTTTACAAATCACATATCAAAACATTAATACATGTATAAAAATATTCATGATTATAAATAATAACTGGTGATCAGACACAATGACAAACTTTACATAATATATACTAGATAACGAAACATAACTCGTCGCCTCGGAGCTAAAGGATCCTATCTGCCACTCTAACGAGTGTCAGATAGGATCCTTTAGCTCCGAGGCGACGAATTATACAAATAGTATGTTGTTTTCAAGCCAGATTAACCCTTTCAGCGCGGGGGCCGTCCTTATACATCAGACGTCAGATTCTGACGTAAAAAGACGATCTCCGCACTGAAAGAATTTCCCATGATTTATACACAATTAATTCAGCGCTTTAAGGGTTACAGTTGGATATATTTTCGCCATGTTTTGTTTGATTACATTAGGCAGCGCCTCTGGTGATGAAGCTTGTTATAGTTGTTTATGAGATCAGGTCGACCTGGTAGAATCACAGTTTTTTTGCACAGACATGAGTCTCATCAGAAAGTAGCATATAGAACTTCACGAAAAGGCGGAAAACACGTTTTCTTTGAAACCTGAACGAATACCAACTGGGAAGTGTGACCACTACAGAAAGATTACCAATCAACAACACAAAACGCTTCAGCGATCAATGCAAACGGACGACCATGATGTTTGGGTTCAGTGGGAAGGTTACAGTGACCTTGGTGTTGATTGAATAAAGCCTGCAACTGTTGCAACCCTTATCCTGCTAAGGAAATTTATTTTATTATTCACCCACTCGAAGTTGTGTCACACAACCGCGAAGTGTGGTATAAAATTACTCATATTTGTTTAATTTGAGCAGAAATATTTACAAATGTTGATGTCTAAACACACAATTCACTCCCTATAGCGGTGATTTGGTCGACAAATAAAACATATTAAAAACGCCAATAGTCGTGATCAGCAGGATAAGGCTTAAGGTTTGTAAGAGCATGAAATATAATAAAGACATGGAGGGGTGACATGGTAACAGCTGACACTTTCCCAGATTCAGTCCTTGAAATCATCTTCAGTTCGAAATCGGAGATCGAAATTTCTGTTATTCTAAACAATCTTAGTCACGCGACCTATTATCTAGGATGTTTTATATTCTGAAGATTAAGCATTAACTGTTATATGATCACTCATGTCGATATAGGACAGGGTGAAATATTTTATTGTTATAGGATTGGCCATGTCCACATAGCAAAGGTTGAACTGTTGAGGCCTACATGAACTTTATTGAAAATATGTATTACCGTGGCTTGCTTGTTTATGTGGAAATTGCACAGACGTTTTATAGGAGCACGTGAAAAAAATATTAAAATTTAAATCGGTGTCTTTCTCTCAGTTTTAACCCTTTTAGCACAGGAACCGTCTTTATACTTCAGACACTTATTTGCAGACGATGCAACAATAATTGCTCACAACAAAGATTTAGAAATTGTAAAGAGTCAATTAGAAATTGAAACACAAAATACTCACACTTGGTGCAAAGACAATGGGATGGTAGTAAGTGTTGAAAAGACCAGAGCCATGTTGATTATGTCAACTACAAAAGAAGCCCGTCTACCCGAATCTGATAGAGACTTCCACATAACCGTTAATGGAACAAAAATTGGCAATACAAAACATGAAAAACAGTCAGTTATTTTTAAACTTTCAATCCTAAGAAAAATTAGAAAATATTTGTCAGCTGATCTCCGCATACTCTATTACAATTACTACATAAAACCACACTTGGAATATTGTTGTTCTATATGGGGTCAATGTAATAAATCTGATACAGATTCGATAATAAAACTACAGAAACAAGCTGCACGTCTTATCCTTGATGCTGACAGATACGCCCCATCAGCTCCATTATTCACACAACTTAACTGGCAAACATTTGAAGATATCACACATTATAGGAAAGCCCTGATGGTATTCAAAGCTTTAAACAATCAATCACCTACATACTTAACTCATTTATTTCAACCTGCATGTACAAACACACACCATTCATTAAGATCCAAAACTAGCAACAAACTTTACATACCAAAGGCCCATCACAAAAGTCTCAGATACAATGGCCCAAAAGTTTGGAATTCCCTTAATGACAAAACACGCTACGCTAGGACAATATGTCAATTTAGAAGGGAATATATAGCTTTCCAACATTCTGAAAAACAGAAATAAATCAATCTTTCTCATCTTTAATCGTAAGAATTAAAATCCATTTATGTAGTTCCGGTTGCTAAACGTCAAGCACATCATCACTTTTTGCGAATATTTTGCTTTTCATGTCTACTACTGTGCTTAATGTCAATTTGTATATTTACTGATATAAATATGACTAAGTGTTTCAATTATTATGCAATACACCAGTATGTGAAATTTTACGTAGTTACATGTTAAATGTCATTTATTAAGTATAATGGAAATTATTATGTTGTATTGTCTAAGTTGTTCAATATATTATATTATCTATTATTATATACTCAGTATGAAATAATGTGAAGTTAATTATGTGACTTATTAAAGGGTGTGCGTATTTGTACCGCCTATACCGTTGCTCAGCTCATATATCGGACACAAATTATATTTTATTGTATTATATAAATTTATATTCGTAGACCTATCATGTATTTTATCTTTATCAATTACAGCATACTTTTATTTGACTTTTCAAAAGGATTAATTTTGAAAATGTATATATTTATGCATATGCCTATATATGTACTATGCCACATGGTTAATTTGTTCATGCTTTTTGTATATAATGTTTTTAATCCTGAGGGCCCCACGGTAGATGCGCTTTGCTCAGTGGGTATGCAATAGTACTTTTGACCTGTATTATGTATTTTTCACCCTCTTGAAATAAAGTTATTATTATTATTATTATTAATCTGACGTCTGTAGCCGTCAGATTCTGACGTACACAGTCGATTCCCGCGCTGCACGAATTAAAATATTTATAATGGCCGTAGACCCATACCATAGGTATTCAAATAAACCGGAAAGGTCTAACTAAGACATTTATGATGATTTCAAACTGAAAACAACGCTTTGGTCTCTATGGTTCATACAAAAATAACATAGATCCATAGATGTTTTATTGACATATTTGCAAGTCATTACTTACTTAATTGTCATACAACATATTTACGCATATACAACAGAGTTAGCATAGATAGTAAAATCACAAGTAAATAGACATATTATACGCCGAATATCAGGCTTGCCATTTATATATTTAAACAAGCACGAATATTTAACATTATATAACTATTTAATGTACAAGTTAAACAGCAAACTACAAGTTAAACAGCAAACAACAAATAGCATTATCATGATATATGTACAAATACGTTGCCCGCACCAAAACTAAAGATATAATAGCCATCCTATCTGTATATGTCAATCTACATGCTAGCAAAAAGAAAACACTCTGAAACGTGGGAACCTACAAGTTTACATCTTTTCTAATGTACATAAAACACAATATTAAAAGCTGCATGGTCGTTAAGAAGCGTATATTAAACGAATAAAACCCCTACGCGATGTATTCACATAGTCAAACACACATAGTCAAACACGTTACAAATTATATATTTTGTTGCACTTGTCAGTCACGACATAGACATGTCCACATATTATTCAGTATTTACACCGGGAAAGCCGCCCACAAAGAGTCAGTTGACAAAGCAGCTCTAATAATTTTTTTAGGTTTACACCCAGTCCGATAAAGCAGGCGACGGGAAGGGTCCCCTAAACTGTAAAACGAGCCTCAAACTTAAGAGAATAATCCGCTAAATGTCGATTGCGAGTGTCTGATCATGAGAAGTGTCATTGACGTGATATTAAAAGAGTAATTGTATAAATCACACTAGAATAATTTAACTATGAATATTACAAGCACATATTACTGCGCATATGGGTCATCAAATGTCACTACTATGAATCATTGATGTTTAATTTGATAAACTACACCTAAGTGACCCTAACTCTCATTCAATGTGAAATTAAAATTGCGTTACCAGTTAAAAGTTGACCATGAACGAAAACCTGTTAAAGCATTGATTTAAAATCTATCTATGTCACGAAGTAATACTAAGGTGACAATATTAAGGTCAGTTAGTAAAAGTTAGCTTGTACATGTAAATGTCAGGACACCGTTGTTAAAACGTAGGTGTTGGCGGATAGCATGGCCTGTGTTTAATCATTTAACTGCCGGTGCTGCATATTTTTGGGTTTTCATTTTTTATTAGCACATTATGTACCACATTTTGAAAACGTTATATTAAAATGTGACATAAATCAGCAATATTTGAGAACAGTTGACCTGTGAAATCTCAATAATTTTCCCTCAATTGAAGTTGTGGATCCAGTCAGCGAGACAAATTGAATAATTTGGCGGTTAAAGGGTTAAAAGAAAAATAAATTAGTTTACTGTGTTTGTGATTAACTCCAGGTGGCGGAAATGATTTAAAAATAAAAAAATTAAAAACATGAGTATCAGGAAAATTAAACACGACCAAGAAGTAAAACATCGCAGTCGTGCGTTAGAAAAGAACACCAAACACGCCGACGTCATCAGTTTATAGGCAGGGGCCCTGGTGCAGTGGTTAAAGGAGCCTGCTTGGAAAGTCGGAGATCGCGGGTTCGAAACCCACTCTGGCCTTTAAGTTTCAAAGAAGCAAAATGTTTTTTCCCTGCTCACTCGTAAAGATTCAATATCCTGCGGAATCTCCGTGACCGAGAGGTAGCGTGCTCGACCTCAGACCACCAGAGTTCGTACTTTGAATTCTGTGTCTGGAGGGCAGTGTCATCTCATTCATCTCACCATCCTCATGATGTTCTCCTGGGCACAATTTAGCCCATATGTGTACAAAGGTGGCCTAAAACCTTATTCATTGCCATTTTTTGTCATCATTATATAATAACACATTCGTGACACACCATTGGATGTATATATAATATCGAATTCACCGATTACCCGTGTTAACAATTCTTGTGTAGAGTTGTTTACTAATATGTTACTATGTTGGTGCCAGGATAGGCCATTGGTAGCGTGGTTGACTCAGAGCCCGGGGGTACTGGGTTCAAAGCCCGCTGTGACCGATATCTGCCCTTAGTGAACACATATATATGCAGTGACCCACAATTTCAAGTTTGTGAAAATTACTCATATTTGTTTACCTTGAGATCAAATATTTGCAAATCTTCATGTATAAACACACATTTCATTCCCAATTATTGCGTTGTAAACCTTTAAGAAGGCTGGTAAAACGGATAGAAAACGGCCATGGTCTTGCTTAGGGATAAAAGGGTTATTAAATCGAATGTCATTTTAGTTATTTCATTATCAGATTTGGGGCATCTTATCACGAAGAAAACTAATACAATTTTGAAATAAAAAAGGCAATTGTCATATATAGCGTTCTATTACCAAATTAACCAGAAACGGTTTGGTGAAATCGTTGTGAATTCTAAGCATCTAGTGTCAGACAAATCTGATTGTCCAGTGAGATAATACATGCAGGGCAAAATGACAGGAAGACAGAACTGATAAGTAATGTAATACCAGGACATTAGACTGATGTTAGGCATCATGCTATTCCTGCTGTTTAATACTGACAATTTCAGCCTAACCTTATGTCGTTTTTCTTCCAGCCGATACCAGACGTTGGTCTGATGCTGCTATAACATTGAACACAACATCAGGTCATCGTCAGGTGTCGGTGGATCACATTCACATTCCACAAATGTAATTTATTTGTGAATATGTTCCTTGCCTTAGTGTCGCCTCTGGTGATGTAGCTGGTCGTATCATATATGTTTATGGGACATTTATGAGATTAGTTCGACCCGTAAAAATCACAGTCCTAAAAGTCGGAGTAAGATAACAGGTTTTGAAAAAACCGCAGTTTGCCATGTAGATATTCTGTAAACAAAATTCAAACATTTGATCTGTACGTTTCACCAATACTTATATTGTCGTATAGAAACAAGAAGAAATATAATGAAATAATTCACAAATGATGTATTGACTTTATTGATTAGTTAGCTACCAAAAGCTTTTATGAATGAAACTACGTCACAACTCGTTCATGAATTGCTGTTGCAATTGTAATCTCAAGTGAATAAAATGAAAGATCGAAATACACTTTTTTTTAGTTGATTGAACACTTTTTATTTAATTATTTTTACTTTATCATCATCTTAGTTGATTGAACACTTTTTATCTAATTATTTTTACTTTATCATCAAACCGTTAAATTCAGCAATTCTTCACATTTTCACCGATTGGAAGATGTCTCTTTACGGCGATCCACAACTTCACGCACATGTCGTTTCCAAAGTGATTTGGTTGGCTAATACAGGACATGAAAAACGACTGTAGTACCCAGTATCAGGCTTCATTTAAATGTCTAATTATACGAATGTACTTACTAGCCTTAAGGCCTGTTTCTCAATAAGCAAGGTACGTATTTTATCTGTGTGTGAGTTTGCTTTAGGTCCAGCTAGCCACAAATGCAAAAATAAAGAAGATACAGGGTCAGTAGCCATCAAATAAACTACGGTTTTGAGAAGCAAACCTCACAGTCACACTCTGAAAACGGACACTAATGACGTCATCCGTACGTCAATAATTCAAACACGACGCAACGTCAGACGAAATAGAAACAAGGGAATGGATAATAATAATAATAATAATAATAATAATAATAATAATAATAATAATAATAATAATAATAATAATAATAATAATAATAATAATAATAATAATAATAATAATAATAATAATAATAATAATAATAATAATAATAATAATAATAATAATAATAATAATAATAATAATAATAATAATAATAATAATAATAATAATAATAATAATAATAATAATAATAATAATAATAATAATAATAATAATAATAATAATAATAATAATAATAATAATAATAATAATAATAATAATAATAATAATAATAATAATAATAATAATAATAATAATAATAATAATAATAATAATAATAATAATAATAATAATAATAATAATAATAATAATAATAAAATCTTTATTTAAAGAGGGTAAACCCAATGAGCATTTGCCTATCTTCCTTTGGGACCCTCAAACATTCAAATATACAAAATACATAATACATAAGTAATAATGAATAAAATAATAATATATATACAGCATAATCAGAAAAGAGTATTTAAAACATGTATATGTGCTGCCGTGCAAAGGCAAAATGCAGCATCTACTTACTTTACAAGTAAGCATATATACTGCCTCTTGTCTCTGCAGAGCAGTGTAACTCTTTCTTGCTGAAAGGCAATCATATTCATCTATTACCGGAATTGAGGACGTGTCATATCAGTTCAAACTTGCAGCAGATAAAGGGGAATGTAATTTGCTTTAGTACAGAAGAGAGAGCATAGAGTGACATATACAAGTATCATCGAATTTAAAATGTCACTACGTACATACTAAGCAACAACCAGTATTGAAATAGTGTACAGCCACTGGTAATACATTAACATTTTAACAAAAAGTATGCAGTCACCGCTGATGTGTCATACATATTTCACTCGCAAAAAATGTTTAAGTTAAAATAATAATACATCGTGTGATCAGTTAGTGCTGTTCTAATACAGTAACCAGTTACTGTTGACATTGCCTAATAACATATTGACAATAGTCACTGTTGATATATTAACATATTGATAATAATAATAATCAGTCACTTCAGATATATTAACATAGCGAAAACAGTATTCAGCAAGTGCTGATATATTGACATATTGACAAAAGTCATACGTCACTGCTGTTATAATAACACATGGACAATAGGAATCAATTACTTGTGATGTCATACATATATACACATGTCCGATTGGGACTTCAGACTTCAGCGTTTGCTGTGACTGATTACTATTGCCGATATGTTAATATAGCCGTGCGGTGAACGACTTTAGTGTACGTCAAATTATCACGTTTCTCACGATCACCGCACTTAAAAGTGAAATATTCGCAAAATAAAAGTAATAAGTAAAATTGCTAAGACATTTATCATGACTTCGAAATTAAAAAAAATCTTTGGTGTCCATGGCTTTTTGAAAACATATTTCAGCGTATTAAGGGTTAAGAAAATGGTATTAATCATTATTAAAAATACAGCACTTCTGTTAATTAATTGGATGCGTACTGTATAGAGAAGTTTGACCAGATAAGTCAGTCTGTCATCCGCTCCTATGGGCTCAGCGGCCACAAAGCTGATCAGTTTGACTTTGTCGTTTCAGGGAGAATTTTTGTGGGATGGGCTCAACTCACCACGTGACACCACGTCAGGCCCCAGGCTGTATCAGCTGTAGTGAACTGAGGGTGCTTTTAGTGGCGTGTGATTCTGCAGCGTGTCATATCAGTTGAGAAAGCCCTGGACGCCGTCAGGGGGGGGGGGGGTGATCTTGCGCACTGGAGTGGTCACGTGATAAATGATCAAATATTTGGGACGGCGGGGGGAGAGGGGTATGGCTATGCCGATGGCGTTGAGAATTGGAGGTCAGATAGGAAAATAGCGTTGATTGCAGACAGGGATCTTGACATTAAACCTCTGACTTCTGCCAGGATGAATATGTGTAATCAGGGGTAGATCGTTTTAAGATGTCGACACCTGTCTGACTGGAGTGTTGGACCCGTGGTTTTCACTTTATGTAAAGGTTAGGACGGCGGTGATACTTTTTCATTTGAAAACAAATTGAATTTGTAAATCACAGCAGCTGTAAAATAAAAAGTCATAATTGTATTCACCAGACATAAGACGCATGCATGTAGTATTTTGACACAATGCTGGGTTTAACCTGTAACCCTTACAACGTTGAAGGTTTTTTAAATTATGGAGAACAATTTAAAATCATCATTAATATCTAAGTTAGCTCTATCCGTTTTATTTGAATACCTATGTTATGGGTCTACGGCCATTAGAAATATCTCAATTGTTTCAGTGCGGGGATCGACTTTTTACAGTGTCAGTATCGTACATCTAACCGTTTTATGCATCTGAATCTTACGTCTACAGACATCAGATTCTAACATATAAAGACGGTCCCCACGCTGAAAGGGTAAAAGCTTTAAGATATAAGATAGCAATTTGTGCTTACTGATTTAGCAAATGTAATACTCATTTCTCCTTTATATTTTCTTGTTTGTAGGAGAAGTAAAAAAATGAAAACAGATATAGACGAGATTAGCAGTTTGTGACGCGATGACCCAAAACATCGATTTATTTATTGTTTTATACAATAATAAAATTTAAATGATAACATTTTCAATATAAAATATAACTAAACATGATATGTCGACACAATGTCGTCTAGATGGGATAGTGTTGTAGATCAATGTCAAAACGACAACTGCTCAAATGTTCTGTTAGTCAGGCAAAACCATAAGATAACCTTGCAATATCGAATTACAATCATTTTTTTACATTTTTAACTGGAATATAAGCCATAGATCAAGAATCAGCTGGCGTCCCATATCCAAACGTTGTGGGTTTTTCAAAATCCAAGATGGCCGCCAAAATGGCTATTGAAACATAATACAAGCTCCAACTTCCGAACAAAGTGACTTAGAGACATGATTTTGGTGTCTAGGGCCGGGTTTTTGGGGTCGGAGAATCCGATTTGCTGTTATCTTAGAGATCAAATACAGTACTGGTGTAAAAAATTCAAAATGGCCGCCAAAATAGTGATTAAACCAACGAATAGCGCCATAACATCTGAAATTTCACAATCGCTATTTTAGCGATGTTTGCGATTATGTCTGATAATATAATTACAGTTCTGAATGATAGTATGCTCTCTTTTATGTGTTTTGGCTGAATAATGGCTGAAGAATGTAGTGAAGAATGTTTCTTCAAAAAATGCTTACTGTTTACACGAGAACAAACCTTTAGGTAACTACATAGTTTAGGATTGAAAGTATTAGTTCTGCAGTGAGACAAGGGGTGACATAATTTATGATCAATTCAGGTCATCAACTTCAGTTCGTGCTCACAAAAATTGTGCATCACACTATGTGAATTCTAAGAAAACTTTGTCAGCTCAAACTAACTCTAAAAGATAAGAGGGACAATTTTGACTTTAGAAAGCACCGTTTTTTTGTACAAATGTGTCTGCATGTATTCCACCAAATGAGTTCTATTGCACTCGTCTGCATGGCATTGCTTCAATTATTCTGTTCAAACGTGACTCCCAGGTTACATGACGTTAAAGAAGCTAGTGGAGGCGGAGAAGGAAGATAACAGCGTCAGAAATGCCATGCCCCATCCAATCCTAGAATGCGTTATTATATCTAAAAGTAGACCACCCTTGGTGAGCCTCTGAATCTCCATGTTTTAATGAGTGGATCCTTTTGGGAGTGTTGACTCGATGCTAAAGGAAGAAATTTCCACAAATGTTAGGCCATTGAGGTGGTCAACGAGGAATTGTTGTGGCCCATCATTGAATCAAACTGTTTAGTAGCATGATTAGTAAGCAACTCACGGGATCCCATCTATGTGTGTGCACTCGGTGTTCTTGTGAGCAACATCAATTTGAATTTCCAGGAAATACTGACACACGAATCGAACTGACTGCATACCCACCTGTTGTAATTACTGATAAGATAATGGTGACATGCGAGTAAAAATAATGCTACTCTCAATAACAAACTGAAAATAGAGGTAAGCAGCGGCACTTACACAGTCAAAAGTCATAACTCTGCTATGATTTGAACCTTGGGTTGACCAATGCAATGCAAAGTATCTGATCCCCACAACGTCCAAATTTCAAACATTCTATTATTATTATTATTATTTAGTTTATTTATATAGCGCTTTTTTGATTTTGTAACCAGTCAAAGCGCTTGTGGTTTCAGTCTATGGAATAATATTGTCTTTTGAATAGGTATGTCTTCAGTCTTTTCTTGAAGGTCATAACGGATGGAGCTTGGCGTAAATCCATCGGTAGGCTATTCCATAGCCTAGGCCCCTTGATTGCAAAATCAAAGTCTGACACCTCTTTGCGTCCTACTCTAACAGTGTATAAAGGCCCAGCATAGCTGGAGCGTAAGGGTCTTTTAGGTTCATAGAGATTGAGCTCATCCGAGATGTAAATGGGAGCAGTTTTTTTCAATGCTTTGTACATGTACAAGCAGAGCTTAAAGTCGATCCTTGAACTAACCGGTAACCAGTGCAAGTCACGTAGCGCAGGGGTAATAGTCCAGTTGCCGTCCATATAAATATGATAAAGATAGTTGCACCTTGGTACTTTTCACCACTTGTGAGGCATGCCTTGCAACTCTCCGCAATGTCAGCCACTGTTCCTGATGTTCGCCATACGATGTGATCAACGAGCAACACATTTGGGACACTTTCGCTATCACTTCCCGAACGTTTCATCAGTACAGACTTATCTCTCTTTAGCAGATAGCCAAATTCATCGACCGGAGAATGTGGTACAGAGGAGAGTTTGTACAGAAACACTGAGAGGAGTTGAATGTTTGGCTGGTGCCCAATGATGAGAAAACGTGCGAACAAAGCCTCATACACAATTGAAAAAGTAACTTGTTTTGCGTGCCTGTATCAACTATACATACAGTTACATCATGTGATATCTGACATATTTTGCTTAAACCTATACATTCGCGTAAAAATTCTGGATTCAATATTACACCTGACGATATAATGTTATAATATTGGGAGCTAGATAAACACTCTCATCACCTGTAATTTATACAATATGATTCAAAAAGGTGTGTTAAACGCCTTCCATAATAAATCGACGTCACCCGTTTTAATAATGGTATATTTATAGCTGGCCGATTTTTTTAATAATCGTTTACATGACCTACTATCGTCCACCTTTTACCAATCTTATTTATGGATTTACAGGCCTATCAGCAGGACAGATTTATTTATTCCAAGTGGTGTCGATTTAGAATATACTAAAAAAATACTTTTAAAATTTGATGGTGAATGATACTGTATTAGAGTATATATTTTGAAAATAACAGAAATTAAATACAAAATTCAAAATAAGTCATCAAAAATACAGTCAGCTAGAGTATCAGATAAAACTAATTTTTAAATATCATGTATTCAAATTATTATTCATGTTTATCTATTTTTCAGGTCTAAAACTTTGTAAATTTAATGTTCTTCACAATCCATCTGGCTCCCACCATTATGATAGGTCTCACTATAACTAAAGGTGTATTATTGAATACAAACATTTTACGCGATAATATACCTTTAATCATGACCTGTAACTAAAATAATAAGTTAATCTTGAAGCCCTGAAACACTGGACCGACTGGACCACAATACAGCAGACTCACATTTGTTGTTTAAATATCAATTTGATAAAATCATATAGCATTGACCTTGACCTTTAGTCGTCACCTATTGTCATAAAAATATGTAAAAATCACCTGTATCTCAACTTGATCGCGATATTCAGCAGATACACCAGTGGTGCAGACTGGGACACTGAAACTCGAACGGTTCTTTAGAACGGTGCTTTATATATCGATAGAAAATAAGGCAAGCGTGACCTTTGACCTGTACGATTTGCAAAAAAAGGTCAAGGTCGCCCATGTTAGAATTTCAACGTGATATTCGCCAGCTACAAATGCAGCTGATACACTGTAGCTGGAACAGTTATTGATATATCGATTAGCCAAGGCTAGTGATGAATGGACGGCACGACGGACGGATGGCCGGACGGACGGAGGAAAAACTTTTACTGGCGAGGCAGAGGATAAATATAAGATCAGAAGTGATTTTTTTTAATCTGACCTAAACACAAGTTTGATATTGGCCATTCTTCTGCAGCCACTGGTTCAAAAGTAACATTTTACCTTGGATCATAATGCAGATGGAGCCGATTATGCTAATTATTTTAATTATGCTAATAAAAAAAGTTGCCCAAAGTTGCCACTTGGGCAACAAACCTAAATTTGTTCAGTGACATCATAATAATATGAATCAGCCGAAACATCTTACACTTCTCATAATTTCTAGGTCCCCATTGAACATATAAGAACAGCAACTGGACTATAATGTGATCTTGAGTGACCAAACGAGCAGCGCGATTTTGGACACGTTGCAGCCGAATGAAGTTCATTTTTCTCAAACCTCCCAGCAGGGCATTTGAGTAGTCAAGTCTGCTGAGGACTGCAGATCTAACTGCATTAAAACATGCATCTCTGGTTAGATATTTTCGAATTTGTTCAATTTGGCGCAGATGATAATGTGAAGTTTCAGAGGAGAATGCACTTTTCAACTTAATAAAATTCAAAATGGCCGATTATCAACCGTTATTTACTTTAACATGAATTATATCTGGTAAACCATGCTAGAAAGCCAGACCACTGCCACAAAGCAAAATATGAGGTTTCAGGAAGGGATATTCAACCTGATCAAATTTAAAATGGCCGACTTTCGGTCATTATTAATATTAATATGTATAATACCGCGGTAGTTAACTACATCATTACTCTTAAACAAGTAGTAATAATTCTAGACTTGACTTATTGCTTCCACCAGGAATGTTATGTTTTTGTTCGAGTTGGTTTGTAGTCTGTCTGTCAGTCAGTCCCTCCGTCGGATTACTTAAAAAGTAACAAAAGTATTTGCATGATTTTTTTACCAGAGGTCTGTCTCGAGCCAAGGATTTTGGGGATAATCCTGATTATGATCCAGATCCGGATGATGATCCGGATTTCACAGATTTGCATGAAACGTTTATCAGTGTGTCTTTGGCCAAGGAACAATCCATTAAATTGTGGGAATAATCCGGATTACGATCGGGATCCAGATTAAGATTTTTTGATGGAGGTTTGCAGTCAAATTTTAATTCCAGGCGGGAGCACTTGGATTTCTGTAGTCTTGTATTTTTATGATTTCATCAAATTAGAGTGTATACTACATTTAGCCATAAAATAAACCACATAAATGGATTCCTTTCTAGCCAAAACCTACTATTAGACACCAAGATCGAGACTCTTAAGTCCATTGGTTACAAAGTTACGGCAATTTTAGTGATACGGCGGCCATCTTGGCGGCCATCCTAAATTTTGTAAAACCCACAAGGTTTGGGCATGGAACGCCAACTGATTCTTAAAGAGATCGATATTGTCCATTCTAAAATGCAAAAAAACTATAGTAATTCGAAATTGCAAGGTTCGGCCCCAAAATGTCAATATTCTGCCTGACTATGTTGGGAGACGGCAATGCTGGTGCAAAGCTTGGCCAACGCTGGCGATGTTGTCCAGCTGTTAAGACAATGCTTGACTTTTTTATAAAGTGTTTATTTCAGTTTATATAAGTGTATTTGTTCTCAGTCAGATAATATGTCATAATATGTTATGCGCATAGTTTAGTAATTCACTTCAGAGAAGAGGGATCACATTAGTTTATGCAAATACTCCAATCATGTAGTTTTATTCCCGGATTCGGTCATTAAAACCATCTTCGGATCAATATTTCTGTTATTCTAAAAAATCCTAGTCAAATGATCTGTTCTTATCAGACTGTTTTATTTTCTAAACAATAACGGTTATAGGATGTCCATATAGCACAGGTTGAAATATTTACATTGCCTTGTTTTAAAATATGTATTACCCTGGTGCTTTTGTGGGAGCATGTGAAAACAATCTTTAAATTTACGAAATTGTATTTCACTCAGTTTTAATTTTCATGGGAAACATTAACCAGGCCTGATATACTTGGCATGACAATTGAGACTACTATTGCGACTAATGTTTAATTGAATATGATAGGCCTGAGCTTGAGTGACTATAATTTGTAAAAAGGACAAGCATTGATTTTAAATGTATCTCTGTCACAAAGTAATTAGAAGGTGACAATAGAAAGGTTATCCCAGAACACATTCTGTGATAATTTGTCCTTTGTATTAGGTCTGTACTGTTTGAGTTTTGATTTGATATCTAAATGTCTTAAAAACGCATTGACGGAAAACATTTCCTGTATTTAACAAAAAAAAGAAAATTAGTTTATTGTGTTTGTGATTTACTCCAGGTCGCAAAACATATGTTCAAATAAATCAATTAAAAAAACAAGACAATGAAGAGAAAACACAGTCGTGCATTGGGAAAGGTCGTCAATACCATCGCCGGCTTAAGTACATAATAAAATAATCGTGACATACTTTTGGCTAACGAATGATACAAAGTGTATATAATTTGTTATGCCCTAATGTTATGCTCCTTGTACATAAAGTGGTATTCCCTGGTGTTATGCCCATTGTATAAAACATGTAATGTGCTAATGTAACGCCCCTTGTACGTACAGAAAGCGTTAGGCCATGATGTTATGCCCCTTGTACATAAAATGTGATGTGCTAATAATATACCCCAACCTCCCTTGTGAATACAGTGTTATGCCCTGGTCTTATAACCCTTATACATGAAGTGTTATTCCTTGATGTAATGCTTCTTGTACATAAAGTGTTCTATCTTGATTCTACGCAATTTTTACACATAACTCTGGCGACAAACTTGCATTTTGTTTACCAACTGTTTAAAACCAGTATCAGGTTGGATTTAACATGTTTAAATGTCTAAACACTCTACTTCAAAATGTACCTGCTAGCCTCAATGACTGGGTTACGGTTTCTCAATAAGAGATGTGAGCTGTGTGTGAGTTTGACTTAGCAAAAAATAAATCAGATATATGATTATTAAATGTAAAATTAGCTACGACTGGCTACGCCACACCATCCAAAAGGACAGCAATAACGTCATCAGCAGTAACATAAAACTGTCGCAACGTCGGACAAAATAGAGATATGGTAGTGATGATAACCTTTTCTTGCTGAAGGGCATGCTACTAGTTTTATTCATCTATAGCAGTTCATCCTGTGTGTTCCTGACATTAGGTGATGACCCCTGATGACCCCTGCTGACCCCTGGTGATTCAGCTGATGCTGTGTGTTCCTGACATTAGGTTATGACCCCTCGTGACCCCTGCTGATTCAGCTGATGCTGTGTGTTCCTGACATTAAGTTGTGACCCCTAATGACCCCTGCTGACTCCTGCTGATTCAGCTGATCCTGTGTGTTCCTGACAATAGATGGTGACCCCTGATGACCCCAGATGACCCCTGATCACCCCTGCTGATTCAGCTGATCCTGTGTATTCCTGACATTACACGGAGACCCCTGATGACCCCAGATGCCCCCTGTTGATTCAGTTGATTCTGTGTGTTACTGACATCAGGCGATGACCCCTGATAACCCCTGTTGATTCTGTTGCTTCTGTGTGTTCCTGACTTTAGGCGATGACCCCTGATGACCCCTGTTGATTCAGTTGATTCTGTGTGTTACTGACATCAGGCGATGACCCCTGATAACCCCTGTTGATTCTGTTGCTTCTGTGTGTTCCTGACTTTAGGCGATGACCCCTGATGACCCCTGTTGATTCAGTTGATTCTGTGTATTACAGACATCAGGCGATGACCCCTGATAACCCCTGTTGATTCAGCTGATTCTGTGCGTTCCTGACATTAGGTGGTGAACCCTGATGACCCCTGTTGATTCAGCTGATTCTGTGTGTTACTGACATTAGGTGGTGACCATGCACTGATATCTCTGCTGACGCCTGGTGACCTGGTGCTAGTAGACAAAATGTTGCTTGGGCAGCGGAGCCGGCGGCAGTTAAAAGGTTAATGTATCTGGCCTAATCCTTAGAACTGAAAAAAGAACTTTACTAAAGCAATATTGACAGCTTAGATGCCACATACTGATAGAAAACCACACAAAACCACACACGAGTATCCTGCTAGGCAAACAAATGATTCAGACGTAGCTCTGAAGACATGACTAGCCTACTTGCTGGTGGCCATAGCTAGGCCTACATAGCTGATGATGTTAAAACAATATAAATTACGCATTATGAGAAGGATATGGCCTACATGTGATCCACCGTGCCCCGACCCAGGTCACTGTGATAACCCGGGTTACGCTGAGATGCCACCTTTGCGAATAACCCGGGTTGCGCAGTGATGGCAGACCTACTGTATAGCCCGACCTCTCGTTATGATGTGTGTTCCTGCTATTAGCACCTCTGGTGACCCCTGATGACCCCTGCTGATGCAGCCGATGCTGTATGTTCCTGACATTAGGTGGTGACCCCTGGTGATGCACCTGCATCTCATTCATCTCAACATCCTCGGGAGGTTCTCCTGGCCCAGTCTAGCCGATATGTGAACAAAGGCGACCCCATTCCTCGGTGGAAATATATCACATGTTGTCGGTTATTGTTTCTACATTAGGCGCGCCCCTGACGATGAAGTTGGCTTGCTACAAATGCTTATGAGATTTGTCCCACCTAATGCCGTAAATCACAACTTTTAGCACAGACAGGAGCCTCATCAGAAAGATAACAGGATTAAGTAAGCAGTGGAAACAATAGACGTTCACCCAATGCTCGTACAATGTTGGGCCAGCGTCGCAGGAGGTGGGTCAACACTGTACCAAAATTGGATAAAAGTGTCGTGTTTGTTTGCCGTAATGTGAGTGAATATTGCTTTACATCGGTTTCTGCACATTGAGGCAATATCGCGACAGAAGGAAGCCCGCAACCGGGACTATGCTCTACTCTTATTACAAATAACTTCAAGGGTTCTTTATAGTACACAGTACCATAGCTGGCAGTAATAAGCACTGAAATTTTTTTTTACGAGTACGCGCATACAAACCTGAATTAATTCCGAAAGGGGAGTCGAGCTCCCGAGATCTGTTTTACACCAGGAAGACCAATCAACAATACAATACCAAGACAGGCGGAACGTTTCGACGATAAATTCAAACGCACAATGTTGTTTTCGTTGATTGGGAACTCCATATTGACCTTGTTGTTGATTAAATGAAGCCTACCTCGCACAGAAACAGTTTCAGGACATGTCAGAGCATGACACATAACAAAAACATCGTGGGATGACATGGCGACGGCTGACACTTTCCCACATTTGGTCATCGAAATCATTTTCGGATCGAAATTTATATTATTATAATAAAACACCCTTGTCACGTGACCTGTTCTCAAAGTGTTTCGTTTCTGAAGAATAACGGTTATAGATGTCCATAGAGCACAAGTTCAAATATTTACATTAGCTATTTTTAAAATATTTATTACAACGTTGTTTTTGTGGGAGCATGTGAAAAAAATCTTTAAATTTACGAAGTTGTTTTGCACTCTCAGGGGAGACATCGACCATTCACACACTTGATATACTTGAGATGCCAAATTAAGCTACAATTATGACTATTGAATATAGTACACTTGAGTGACTCTGATTTTTAAAAAGGACAACCATTGATTTTAAATGTATCTCTGTCACAAAGTAATTTATAGGTGATAATAGTAAACATGCTGTGATAAGTTGCCTTATGATTTACATGATTTACATCCTTTGATGTCAATACACAGTGACTGTGTTTCCCAAAACAGGAAATTAATTTATTGTGTTTGTGATTTCCTCCTGGTAAACACATCAGTATCAATATAATTAAACAAAACAGTAAAGAAAGCACAGTCGTGCATTTAAAAAGGTCGTCAATACCGTCTACGTTATACGTATATTATGACATAATCGTGACATACTATTGGCTAACGAATGATATAGAGTGTGTGTAATGTGCTATGCCCTAATGTTAAGCCCCTTATACATAATGTGTTATGCCCTGGTGTTATGCCCATTGTACATAAAATGTGATGTGCTGATGTTACGCTCTTTGTACAGAAAGTGTCATGCCCTGGTATTATGCCCCTTGTACATGAAATGTTATTCCCTGATGTAATGTTTCTTGTACGAAAAGTGTTCTGCCTTGATTCTATGCTATTTGTACACATAACTCACGCAGTGATAAAAAAAACTTTTGTCTACCGACTGTTTTTAAACCCAGTATCAGGTTAGATTTAATGGCTAAGCACTCTATTTCAGAATGTACCTGCTAGCGTCAATGGCTGGCTCGCGGTTTCTCAATAAGCAAAACTGTGAGGTGTGTGCGAGTTTGATTAAGCAAAAAATGAAGAAGATATTAAACATGATTATTAAACGTAAAATTTGCTACTAGGAGACGAAAATCTCACAGCCACACCCTCCTAAAGCACAGCAATAACTCCATCGGCAGTAGCATAAAACTGTCGCAACGTTGGACAAAACAGAAACATGGTAGTGATAATAACCTTTTGCTGAAGGGCATGTGACTATTTTTCATTCATCTATAACTGGAATTGCATTTCAGTTCCAACTAGCAGTAGATAAAGGCCAATATATTTGTATTTACTACAGATAAGTAGATGAAAGAGCATAGAGTGACATATAAAGATATTGTAAAACATAGAATGTCATTGCTTACTTATTAAGAACCCAGTTAATGCTGATATATTAACTAGTTACTGATGATATATTAACATATTAACATAAAGTATGCAGCTGATGTGACAAGGATGTCATACATATTTTACACACAAAAAAAAGTTTTGTTAAGTTTCAATAATAATAAATTATGTAATCAGTTAGTACTGTGCTGATATAGTAACCAGCTACTATTGACATTGCCTAATAACATATTGACAATAGTCACTGTTGATATATTAACAAATTGACAAAGTTCATCAGTCATACAGTAACATATTGACAATAGTAATCAGTTATTGCTTATATATTAACATATTGAAAAACGTTAGCAATTACTAGATACTACAAATATACGGTGGGTACCTCAGACTTCAGACTTCGGACTTCACCGAGAGCAGTGACTGATTACTATTGTCAATATGTTAATAAATCCGTGCGGTGAACGACTTCAGACGTCAGTGGACGTCGAATTCTCACTTCTTAACACTATCACCGTACTGAAAAAGATTACAGTGTTATTGTAAATCTGTTACTAAAAATACAGCACTTCTGTTGATTCATTGGACGCGTACTGTATAGATAAGTTTGTTCAGAGACGTCAGTCTGTGATCCGCTCCTATGGGCTCCAACACCACACAGCTGATCAGTGATGGGCTCATCTCAGCATCTGACACCATGCCAAGCTATCATGTAAACAGCTGTAGTGAACAGAGGATACTTTTAGTGGCGTGTCATACCAGTTGTGAAAGCCCTGGACGCCGCTAGAGGGTTGTGATCATGCGCACTAGAGTAGTCACGTGACCAATGATCAACTATTTGGGCGCCGGGGAGGGGGGGGGGGGTGTTGCTATGCCGATGGCGTTGAAAATGGGGAGGTCAGATAGGGAAATAGCGTTGATTGCCGACAGGGATCTTGACATCAAACCTCTGACTTCTGTCAGGATGATTATGTGTAATCAGGAGTGAATCGTTTTAAGATGTCACACCTGCCTGACTGGAGTCACCCCAGGCTACATTATAGAACCCGAGGTTTACACCTCAAGTAAAGGCTGGGTCAGCCGTCATACTTTTTGACAAAATAAATTGAATTTGTAAATCACAGTGAAAATATGTTGTTACTAATTATACTCGGCATATTAGCTTACCGTCTCTAGCGATTAAACGGTGTTTAGAGGCACCCTCACCAGACATAGGACGTAGACACAATGATTGGTTTATCCCATCAACCCAGATACCGTTAGCCCTTTCCGCTTCATTTGAGTACCTATGTTATGGGTGTACAGCAATTATAAATATTTTAATTATTTCAGTGCGGGGATCCACTTTATACGTCAGTATCGGACGTCTAACAGTTTTTTAGACGTCAGAAACTTTTATAACTATTTTACGTCACATTCCATATTAAAACATGCGATGTTAAATTATACACCCTTTAAAATGGTCACGTCCATGTGGAGGCCTATTGATCCGTGTGGGCAGTGATACTAGAAAACACGGGGTATTGAACCAATGTTTTTTTAACTCCTACAATGATTGATTATTTTTATATAAACCATGGAGACAAAGGTTTTTTTCAATTTAAAATCATTATAAATGTCTTAGCTAGCTCTTCCCGCTTCATTTGAATGCCTCTGTTATGGGTCTATGGCCACTATCAATATTTGATTTTTTTCAATGCTAGGACCGTCTTTAAACGTCAGAATCTGACGTCTACAGACGTCAGATTCTGACGTGTAAAGGCGGTCCCCGCGCTGAAAGTATGTTGATTTATCGTCAGAGACACTGACACAACATTACTCCAGCATTGTTGAGCGTCATTTGTTGGCTGTGATTACATACCCGTGTTCCCGCAACCAGGCTGTCAGGCCTTACATTCCACAGAGATAACTTATCACATTATCTCGGCGTGTTCCTTACAATAGACGCGCCCCTGGGTATGTAACTGGTCTTGTTATAGTTGTTTTTGAGATTAGTTTGACCTGAATAAATGAAATGAATCGGGCTTTAGGCCACCTTTGTGCACATATAGGCTAAACTGGGCCAGGAGAACCTCCTGAGGATGGTGAGATGATTGAGATGACACTGTCCTCCAGACACATGATTCGAAATTCGAGCCCTGGCGGTCTGAGGCCGAGCACGCTACCTCTCGGTCACGGAGGCTCCCCACAATACTAACTTTCACACGTGGATGGGGAAGAAACAATTTTGTTTCTTTCAAACCGCCGAGACCGGGAACCGAACCCCGGACTCTGGCGTGAAAGGCAGCGGTGCTAACCACTACCCTAGGGCCCCCGCCCTTGACCTGAATAAATGGCAGGCTCTTTTCACAGCAAGGAATCAAACCAAACGGATTGTTTGGTATCACGTAGCCTTCACATATGATGATTGATGTTGGACCAACGTCTTCGACGCTGATCCAGCATGCAAACACCATGGGGTGGGGGGGGGGTTGGATATGCATCATATTTATAAGAATGGCATTGTAATGGGGATACTGACATTCTTGGACAAAAAACGAGATTTCAAATAAAAGGAGTAAAATGTGATGAATAATACTGAGGCTCACTTTCCCTTACAAAACATGTTTATTGAAACAAAACACCACAATGTGAAACTTAGGCCTACGGTGAATTTTCCCCTCATGCACATGTACTCACAACCAGTTTTTCTATACAATATATCAATATCCGATGTTTGCACTACATTAAACGGGCATTTTGTCAATGTTTCGTGTTTTCTGACTAACGGCTTAAACGCAAGTGTTCAACAGCATGGTGCACATGTTCAAAACAGTTGATTATCACAGAAAATAACAAGAACACCCATTAAAAAGCTGAAATTTGGAAGAATGATTAAGCCAGATTAAGATTGGATTAATTTTCTCCACTTTTTGTTTCCATACATTAGGCACACCTCCGGTGATGAAGCTGTCTTGTTATGGTGGTCTATGAGATTTGTTAAACCTAAAAAAAAATGAAAAAAACCGAGGGTGTGTCTAACCCCCGTGCTAAGGAGTGACCCCTGCAGGATTATTACCAATCAACAACAGACAACGTGTGAGTAATCAATCCAAACGCAAAATGTAGTTTTTGCTCAGGGGGAACGACACAGTGACCTCAGTGTTAATTGAATGAAGCCTGCCTCGCACAGCACTGTTTCAGGACATGTAAGAGCATTACACATAATACAGACATTGAGGAGTGATATACTAACAGCTGGAACTTTCCCAGATTCTGTCATTAAAACCATCTCCGGATCGATATTTCTGTTATTCTAAAAAATCCTAATCAAATGATCTGTTCTTATCAGACTGTTTTATTTTCTCAACAATAACAGTTGTAGGATGTCCATATAGCACAGGTTCAAATATTTACATTGCCTTGTTTTAAAATATGTATTACCATGGTGCTTTTGTTGGAGCATGTGAAAACAATCTTTGAATTTACGAAATTGTATTTCACTTAGTTTTAATTTTCATGTGAAACATTAACCAGGCCTGATATACTTGGCATGACAATTAAGACTACTATTCCGACTATTGTTTAATTGAATATAGTAGGCCTTAGCTTGAGTGACTATAATTTGTAAGAAGGACAAGCATTGATTTTAAATGTATCTCTGTCACAAAGTAATTAGAAGGTGACAATAGAAAGGTTATCCTAGAACACATTCTGTGATAAGTTGTCCTTTGTATTAAGTCTGTACTGTTTGAGTTTTGATTTGATATCTAAATGCCAAGACTCCCTCTTAAATACGCATTGACGGAAAACATTTCCTGTATTTAACAAAAAAAGAAAATTAGTTTATTGTGTTTGTGATTTACTCCAGGTCGCAAAAAATATGCTCAAATAAATTAATTAAAAAGATACGTATCAGTAAAATTAAACAAAAGAATGAAGAAAAAACACAGTCGTGCATTGGGAAAGGTCGTCAATACCGTCGACGTCATAAGTATATAATAAAATAATCGTGACATACTTTTGGCTAACGAATGATACAAAGTGTATATAATTTGTATAGAAGAATCTGTATGAAGAAGTTTGTTCAGATACGTCAGTCTGTCATCTGCTCCTATGGGCTCCAACACCACACAGCTGATCAGTGATGGGCTCATCTCAGCATCTGACACCATGCCAAGCTATCATGTAAACAGCTGTAGTGAACAGAGGGTGCTTTTGGTGGCAAATCATACCAGTTGTGAAAGCCCCGGACGCCGCTAGGGGGTTTTGATCATGCGACCAATGATCAACTATTTGGGACGGCGGGGAGGGGTGGGGGGGGGAGTGTTGCTATGCCGATGGCGTTGAAAATGGGGAGGTCAGATAGGGAAATAGCGTTGATTGCCGACAGGGATCTTGACATCAAACCTCTGACTTCTGTCAGGATGATTATGTGTAATCAGGGGTGAATCGTTTTGAGATGTCACACCTGCCTGACTGGAGTCATCCGAGGCTACATTATAGAACCCGTGGTTTACACCTCAAGTAAAGGCTGGGTCAGCCGTCATACTTTTCCATTTGACAAAATAAATTGAATTTGTAAATCACAGTGAGAATATGTTGTTACTAATTATACTCGGCATATTAGCTTATCGTCTCTAGCGATTAAACGCATAGGACGTAGACACAATGATTGGTTTATCCCATCAACCCAGATACCGTTGAAGTTTTTAAAACCTTGGAGACCAAAGAGTTTTTTTTAATTTGATGTTTTTTCATCACAAATGTCAAGTTAGCCCTTTCCGCTTCATTTGAGTACCTATGCTATGGGTGTACAGCAATTATAAATATTTTAATTCTTTCAGTGCGGGGATCCACTTTATACGTCAGTATCGGACGTCTAACAGTTTTTTAGACGTTAGAAACTTTTATAACTATTTCACGTGACATTCCATATTAAAACATGCCATGTTAAATTATACACCCTTTAAAATGGTCACGTCCATGTGGAGGCCTATTGATCTGTGTGGGCAGTGATACGAGAAAACACGGGGTATTGAACCAATGTTTTTTTAACTCCTACAATGATTAATTATTTTTATATAAACCATGGAGACAAAGGTTTTTTTCAATTTAAAATCATTATAAATGTCTTAGCTAGCTCTTTCCGCTTCATTTGAATGCCTCATTTGAATGTTATGGGTCTATGGCCACTATCAATATTTGATTTTTTTCAATGCTAGGTCCGTCTTTAAACGTCAGAATCTGACGTCTACAGGTCTACAGACGTCAGATTCTGACGTGTAAAGACGGTCCCCTCGCTGAAAGTGTTAATGTTGATTTATCGTCAGAGACACTGACACAACATTACTCCAGCATTGTTGAGCATCATTTGTTGGCTGTGATTACATACCCGTGTTCCCGCAACCAGGCTGTCAGGCCTTGAATTTCACAGAGATAACTTATCACATTATCTCGGCGTGCTCCTTACAATAGACGCGCCCCTGGGTATGTAACTGGTCTTGTTATAGTTGTTTATGAGATTAGTTTGACCTGAATAAATGGCAGCTTCTTTTCCCAGCAAGGAATCAAAGCAGACGAATTGTTTGCTATCACGCAGCCTTCACATGTGATGTTTTAATGTTGGACCAACGTCTTCGACGCTGGTCCAACATTAAAACATCAAATAAGGAATGTATCATATTTACTAGGATGATATTGTCATGGAAACACTGACATTCTTAGACAGAAATTGAAAATAGAAATAATAAAAAACGAGTAAAATGTGATGAATAATAATACTGAGGCTGACTTTCCCTTACAAAACATGTTTAGTCAAACAACAATTCCCAGTGTGAAACCTAGACCTACAGTGAATTTCCAGTTAAAACTATCATATGAGTCAGCGTTTTGATTCATTGATTACTTTGTCTTCTCCACAATATTTGTCCTCACACATGTCGCATAAGATTGGACAACAACATGAGATGAACCATATTCCTGACATAATGATTAGAGCATATCAATATCCAATAGTCCCTAGGGGCTTCTTAACCATTAAGCCGTTAAATTAAATCACAAATTTATAACCCACTTGAAGTTGTGTCTCACTACCGCGACCCACAGCTTCAAGCGCCTGAAAATTATGCATATTAAATTAGTTTGAGATCAAACATTTGCAAATCTTGATGTAAACGCTCTCAATAACAGTGGTCGGCTAATTTATAACCCACTTGAAGTTGTGTCTCACTACCGCGACCCACAACTTCAAGCGCCTAAAAATTATGCATATTAGTTTAGTTTGGGATCAAACATTTACAAATCTTGATGTGTAAACACTCTTGTCGTTCTCAATAACAGTGGTCGGCTAATACAACATCATGAAAACGACTATAGTCGTGCTCAGTGGTGTAAGGTTAAGTTATCACAAATATCTGCGAGACAGGATATCTATACAGCAGGCAACATGCAGTAAATAGTATAAGTGACAGTCACCGGTGAATACTGATGACATTCTGTGCTATTTATTGCATTTTAAATATAAAAATAAAGGCACGGTAAAGGTAATAGGGGCTTCCTAAATAACATACTGATTTACCTTGCGAAACAGGAAGCTTGATATATCTTTGTTCCTTAAAGATTCTGCCTCACCACCTAGTTTTAGGCTGTCATGGTTGTCATGCAAGGCTTGAATTGGGATATACGTAGGTGGTTGCCAAGTCCCTTTAGCCTTTCTGAATTAGATGGTGAGCAAGTACCTAAAGCTTTTACACTTAAGCTGCCATCATTGTCTTTATTTTTTTTCTGGAGCTTCCTTCATTAAAACTTGAGCTGTCAGCTAAATAATCAAGTTTCTTGCGACAACCGGACATGAAGAGGATTAACCACGGAAGCTGTCTGTGATTAAACAGAATAGTAGAATCTCGTCATATTTCTCTTCAAATGTGTTTTTATCTGGCGAGCTCTTTTTCTTGGTTATTGAAGTCTATGCTTATGCGCAAGTTGATCAGCATGTATGTGTTCTTCAATTCAGTGTCACATATATATAATAACCCTTACAGTACGGGGATCGACTTTAGTCGTCACCATCTGACGTCTGAAGACGTCAGATTCTGACGTCTTCAGATGACGTCTGAAGACGTCAGATTGGGACATCTAAAATCCATCCCCGTACTGTTAGAGTAAAAATAGTTATAATGGTCGTAGACCCATAACATAGATATTCAAATGAATCGGAAAGAGCTAACTAAGGCATTTATCATGATTTCAAATAGAAAATAACCATTCGTCTCCACGGATTAAACACAAAATAATTCCGCACGTACATCAGATGTGTGACGCTAAAATCACCAAATCTTCTCCGCGCTGTGTTGTTTTATAATTTAGGGCCAGCGTCGTAAACGACGGGCGGATAGAAAACATCTTCACAACTTCAGTAGTTTGCTGGGATGGGATAAGAATCAATATGACTGTCGAGGGCAATGATGACAGTATGCTTTTTATTACATGTGGTATATATATAACAACCAAAAGTGCACAGTGGATAAGGTCACAGATAGAATACCTGACCAGTCAGCCAGCTGTATATATGTTTCTGAAGCTTTCTATTCTACCCTTTGTCTGCTCCAAAAAACGCATCGAGATTACCGGGAGCCACACTGATTACTCTTGAAAGCCGGTTATTATTAAGTTGATTTATTGAGAGACTCTTCAAATTCTCCCAAGTTATTATTTGTTTGTCATTTCTTGTTAATGGACGTGTTTTGTGGACCAACTATGCCTTTAGGGTAGTTATCAGGACGTCATAGTAGATCACTTTGCTGATAATTTAACGCCATTGTAAACCACATCTAATCAAATGATTTCACAGTGAACCACAGTGCTGTTAACATGACGTCATGTTAAACCACGTTTACTTATATTCTTACATAGATAACATTTTTTACCTAAATATGAAAACATATATTAACTTAAAGTAAATTTTGACACTATAAATAAGCTTTCCCAACTGGTCATAAGTAAACCATTGAACTGATTATATGACTTCACGGTAAATCACAGAGCTGCTAATGTGACATCATAGTAAATCACAG
This sequence comes from Flabesymbios commensalis, assembly GCA_964017125.1. Lineage (NCBI taxonomy): Eukaryota > Metazoa > Annelida > Polychaeta > Terebellida > Flabelligeridae > Flabesymbios > Flabesymbios commensalis. The sequence continues at coordinate 4,509,215 of OZ024912.1, forward strand.
AACTGATAATATGACATCATAGTAAATCACAGAGCTGCTAATATGACATCATAGTAAATCACACAGCTGATAATATGACATCATAGCAAATCACATATCTGGTAATATGACATCATAGTAAATCACAGATCTGATAATATGACGTCATAGTAAATCACAGAGCTGGTAATATGACGTCATAGTAAATCACAGAGATGATTATATGACATCACAGTAAATCACAGAGCTGGTAATATGACATCATAGTAAATCACAGAGCTGATAACATGACGTCATAGTAAATTATAGGGCTGATAATATGACGTCATAATAAATAACAAAGCTGATAATATGAAGTCATAGTAAATCACAGAGTTGGTAATATGACATAATATTAAATCACAGAGCTAATAATATGACATCATAGTAAATCAGAGAGCTGATAATATTACATCATATTAAATCACAGAGCTGATAATATAGCGTCATATTAAATCACAGAGCTGATAATATGACGTCATAGTAAATAACAGAGCTCATAAGTCCTCTGTTCTCCTCATAAGTCCTCTGTTCGATTAACTTGAATGGGAAACGTTTGATAAAATTGTTCAGGAAAAACAGGCCACAATGGTATTCAAAGCTCTAAACAACCTTACCCCTGATTATATATCTAATTTATTTAAACCAACATGCACAAACACAAATCATTCATTAAGATCGAAGACAAGCAATAAACTCCATGTACCAGCAGCTCATCACAAAAGCCTTAGGTTTATTGGTCCAAAAATCTGGAATTCTCTATCCGTTGAAGCACGCAAAGCAACAACATTAAAAGAATTCGTACGCGAATACAAAAACGGAAATAAAAAGTAGTTATTATATACATATATCAGATTTGTAATTATTGTGTTTAAAATAATATATATGTTGTCTGCAATTGTGCTTTAATTGTACTCTCAAATGTAATCTATGTATGTGTGTTTGTAGTTGTCATGTTTACAATGTATATACTGTATATATATATATATATATATATATATATATATATATATATATATATATATATAATAGATATATATGTGTATATATATGTATGTATGTATATATATATTATATCAATACCATACATTATTTTATAAGTTATGTAATATGAGGTTAGGTACTGAGTTATATAAGTATACCTCAATATAAAAATGACCAAGTATATTTTATTTTATCAATTATTTCCATGTATACAAATCAATCATGTAAATTGTTTTACTTCAAAATGATCACTTCTTCTGTAAGTGTTTGTAAAATTATATGCTGCTGCCAAATAGATTGTTAGATTTACCATGTACACTAATATAAATATATGCTATTATTACTATTTTCTATTATATAAGTAAATGAATCATACGAGTTATGTATATATTATTATATTATTTAAATAGATGTATATATCGATGTATGTTTTTTTAATGTTTATGTATGAGGGCCACACGGCGGATAAGCTATGCTCAGTGGGTTGGTACATACATGTATGTATGTTTTTAATTTGTATTGATTTTGTACGTTCTTGTATATACCTGTACCCTCGCTAAATAAAGACTTTATTATTATTATTATTATATGACATCAGAATAAATCACAGAGCTGGTAATATGACATGATATTAAATCACAGAGTTGGTGATATGACATCATAGTAAATCAAAGAGCTGATAATATAAAGGTAAAGGTAAAGGTGCAGGTTTATAGTCTGATATCAAGTCTGAAGACCTATCATCCGACTTTACATCTTACCCCCTGGTTCATTCGTGTGCCATTTCAACTCCACAGAGAGCATACAGTCCTGCAGCCGTTTCGGCGCATTGAACTTATCGTACACATTGCCATCTCTGTCCTACCAGGTACTCATTTTCACCTGAGTCAAGTGAAGCATTTGAGGGTGAAGTGTCTTGCCCAAGGACACAACATCTTAACAATGTCCCAAGATTGAGAGGGGAGAAGCATTATATTTCTCTGAAAATTCTGCACCAATCGGGATTCGAAACCGCACGGCAGGCAGCGACATCGGCAGAGCGCCACGCTCTAACCATTGCGCCATGTCCCTCTCTGACCTCTCTATGACCTCCTAATAAACCAAATATTTCGTAATTTGATGTCACAGTAATTCAAAAAATAAAATGAATGGGGTTTCAAGCCACCTTTGTGCAAATATAGGCTAAACTGGGCCAGCCTATCATCGTGATGACGTTGAGATGAATGAGATGACACTGCCCTTCAGACACAGGATTCAAAATTCGAGCTCTGTTGGTCTGAGGCCGAGCACCTACCTCACGGTCAGGGAGTTTCCACGCAATATTGGATCACAGTTAACCAAAGAGCCAATAATATGAAGTCATAGTAAACCACATAGCCCTTAATATGACCTCATAGTAAATTAAAAAAGTACAGTCACCTCCTTTAAAAAAATGCTGGAGATTTTTTTTTTCGATTCTGTTCACCCCCCTAATTCCTCGGAGATCTGACGCCCAGTTAACAGATTAAGCCTTGACTCTCGACATTGAGCTAATTTCGATTTGGATCATGCGCCTCTGAGCTCGTATCTCCTAATATTTCGGTGATATAGACGTTACTGAATTGATTGATTGAATTGATTGAAAAAAGGCTAATGGGCAGTCATATAGCTATATGTCCGCTATACGACGTCATAGTAAATATTAGAACTGGGAAATGTTGTAAATGAAATGAAATGAATCGGGCTTTAGGCCACCTTTGTGCACATATAGGCTAAACTGGGCCAGGAGAACCTCCTGAGGATGGTGAGATGATTGAGATGACACTGTCCTCCAGACACAGGGTTCGAAATTCGAGCCCTGGCGGTCTCAGGCAGAGCACGCTACCTCTCGGTCACGGAGGCTCCCCACAATACTGACTTTCACACGTCAAGTAATGTATATAGTCGATTACACGAAATCACAGTAAAACACACAGTCTGGTGATATGATATCATAGTGAAGTACTCAGTGTGGCTATGGGATGGAGGGTGTTCAAATGGTGAAATATAGTGACTTAATTTGCGATCCAATTTATTGCAATTGAAGTCAATCTTAGTACGCATATTATCATAGAGATTTTGAGCTTCTTCCATCTGATAACACATATTCCTTCGCACAGCTATATTCATTTTCGGTTAACTTGCGACGGTGGTAATGCATTATGGCACAGTCTGGTTTCGTCAGTCCCTGCAGACAGACAAATGACCGGATAGTACATTTCCCAGAGGTAACATACATGTATCACATTTTGTTGATTTGTCCCTCAGGCTACACCATACTTCACCCTGGTGCTGTAGCTTACCGTGTTATAGATGTTTATGAGATTAGTTAACCTTACACACAACCACTTTCTACAACCGTCACGAACGCCCAGGAAATATTCACTCTGTGTTCTCTAAATGTTGGCCCACTTTGGCTGGCCTAATATTGAAACAGAGAGATGGGATACAAAACGATCCAGAATGAAATTATACTATAGAAGCTTACATTCCCCTACATAATGTATATTTATTTGAAACAGTACGGTACAACGAAGATTTGCTTGATTAGCTAGCAGTACCTGCTACAACAGGTAGTTTGACTGACTGCGTTTAACCCTTATAGCACGGGGATCGACATTAGACGTCAGTATCTGACGCCTAATGTCGACCCTCGCACTGTAAGAGTAAAACATCTATAATGACCATAGACCCATAACAAAGCTATTCAAACGTAGCGGCAAGAGTTAGCTAAAATAGTTATGATGATTTCAAATTAAAAACCCTTTGGTTTCTAAGGTTTGTATAAGCAGATTTTAGCGCTTAAAGGGTTAAAACAAATGTATTTTTTTTACTTAAAAGTAACATAATTTATTAGATTAGCAGGTTCTACACATTCTGCTCTCACAAATCACACACACCACACACCGACACCGGCTCGACAATATATGCATACGGCATCGTTGAAAAAGCTCATCTCAGGGGTTTAATGTGGTGACTGGTGCTGAGATTAGCCCATCTCGCCGTACGCAACGATGTAATAGTCATATGTATTTCCTTGTACGAATATCTATTTAAAATGACAAAACCACTCTGAGCAGTGAAGCGTATGTGAGGGATGAGCGGATCTCTCCAGACGTGCCGTAGTGAAAGCCAACAGCATGAGTGCGAGAAATAACACAGACATGAGGTGGGAGTGTTATTGCGGCAGCTGGCACTCTCACAAAGTCGCCATTAAAATCTTTATTAAATTGAAATCTCATTGAATATAAATAATCGAAAACACATGACATTTTCTCAAACTATTTTTTCTGAAATAATTGTTGAATCATGAGATGCCACACATTTTCACATGAATGCTGATGTTGGTATCAGTCCATATGGCACAGCCGTTTGTAGCTACTCTCTATAATAATGAGTTTATTACATGCACAAGCATATACATTTTACATAGATGATATTTGAAACTGACATTAATGATACATTCCAATGAATATACAAGATAGTTATTAAGATGGATGTATGCATGGCATCCAGGGAGGGTAGCTAAACGGGTGTTAATGGTAACTTTTTCTGGTAGCCACCCACATGGTAAAATATATATATATATATATATATATATAAATATATTTGTATATATTACTCAATAAATATATTTAGAAGAAACGATGTAACATCAATACTATGTATAGACGCAGTCTGTGTAATCCAACAGTGATCATATATACTACTATATTACCTATTACTTTACAGGTAAACGGGCATGTTTATAGTCTGATATCAAGTCTGAAGACCTATCATTCGACTTTACATTTTATCCCCT
>OZ024912.1:4514236-4613790 GCA_964017125.1 Flabesymbios commensalis
CGTTTGAGAGCGAGTCAAATTATATATTATTATAATATATTGTATAGTATTATCATATAGTATTCTCATATTACTTTATGACAAATAAGTCTGGACTTTCTTTCTGTCAATAAAATAGCTGTCTGTCTGACTAGCAAATTCTGTTTCAGAATCAGAAGCAGTGAGCGATCAATTATCGTTTTTTTAGTAGGTGATTTTTAGCACAGATCATGATAAAAATACTAAGTTTGTGGCTTGCAGTGTTTCAAAGATTTTACTTTGTTTCGAAGATGTTTTTCATCCCTAAAAGTATATTTAATTCAAGTTGAATTGAAGTGGGTGTAAATATTATAACATATATATTATAATTACAAATTAATTTAGTGTCTTAAGGGTTAAAACAATTCCTGCTATATCCGTCTATGCGGGAGTACCTACGGGACAAGAACATGACTAAAGTTATATATAGCGCCACATGTTCAGGGTTAATGAGCGACGAATGGCGTATAATATAAAGGATGGCTCTTCCCTGAGGGAGTCATACCGCCCCACAGGGTAATGCCTTGTCATGCTGGGGGGATGGATAGACTCACTCAGCGAGATATTCCGGATACAATATATAACTCTAAACGTCCATAAATAAAATGATTCAGGGAACGTCATGCCGATGGGGTCAAACGCTCTATCATTGCAGATTACAATCTCAAGTGTATTAAACTCGCAATCTAGTTACGTACAAATCTCGCACACTATTTCCGTCCAATAACTTCAAACTGACTTTTTCAGCATGTGTGACACTTATTTAGGGATTGAAATAATTAAACGCTACCATTATTTTCAATAATTGACATTATGTCTTCTTAATAGGCGATTTTAGCACTGATCATGATCCAAAAATAATTCTAACTTTGTAACTAACTGTGTTTCAAAGATGTTACTTTGTCGCATAGCGTGTTTGAAAGATGTGACTTTGTGGCACATCGTGTTTCAAAGATGTTATTTTCTGACATGCTGTGCTTTAAAAATGTTACTTTATGAAAACCTCTGTTCCAGCGATTTTATTTTAAGAGACACCGTGCTTCAAAGAAGTTTTAACCCTGGAAGTAAATTTAATTCAAGTTGAATTATCGTGGATGTAAATAATAAATACGGAAGTAGAATATAGCGAAGGCAAGTTCATAGTGTCCATGATACAATGAATTTGGTTCAAGGTATGCATACATACGGCACGAGAGCTGTAAGATCTAATACAAATAAATAATATAGCATGGAAATGCTGAGCGTGCGTCCCATGCAATCAGAAACAAATTCAGCTTTAATTCCCCTTATTTATTGGCACTGAACCAGATATTTATTCTCATTTGTTATTCCTCTGTCAGTGTAGCAAATTCAACAAAACAAGCATTAACTATGTGATTAGATGATATTTTCAAGAATTTGTTTCAACATTAAACATTCGAGAAAGTGTGAAGTTTGTTTAAAATTCAACATTCGTAAAATTGTTTTAAAGTAAAAAAAAGCCCGCTTTGTCCAATCCAAACCAAAGCAATATACATTGGACCACCACATAGTAGCATATTACAAACGAAAAAGCTATATTGGGCCACCCCGATAATTGTCCTAAAACGTTGGGCCATCAAAGACGAACAAATTGCAATTGGCCCGACGAGCTCCCTAATCATCACAGCTCCTAACATACCATTAAAAAATCATTACTCGAGACGTCCCAATTGGGCCATCCCAACATAATATGTTGGGGTGGCCCAATTGGGACTTTTCGAGAAATGACGTTTTATGTTATGTCCTTAAAGGGACTGGCCCAGGCTAAAATCATAAAAAAATCGGTGATTTTATTTTGGATTCCTAATATGACCATATGATGTAAACATGTCCATAGACTAGAACTGCAAAAGTTTTTTAATTTGTCTGCTGCGCATTCACCAGTTAGGCTAGATATAGATACGAAATTCCCGTATTTCCTATTTTTGACATGGTTGTCAATAATTAGAAATCGGAAATAAAAATGAAATGAATCGGGCTTTAGGCCACCTTTGTGCACATATAGGCTAAACTGGGCCAGGAGAACCTCCTGAGGATGGTGAGATGATTGAGATGACACTGTCCTCCAGACACAGGATTCGAGATTCGAAAATTCGAGCCTAGGCGGTCTGAGGCCGAGCACGGAGATTTCGTCTCTATATCTAGTCTAACTGGTGAATGCGCGGCACAAAAATTAAAATTAAAAAACTTGTGCAGTTCTAGTCTATGTTTACATCATATGGACATATTAAGTAGCCAAAATAAAATCACCGATTTTTTGATGATTTTTAACCTGGGCCAGTCCCTTTAATATTAGGTCTTTTTTATGTCCTAGCAATTTGACCATCTAAGACGAGCGAATTTTGTTTGTCCCATGGAAGCCCAAATGAAGCCCCTACTTGACACAGCACAAAATATATCATAAAATAACGTGTTTGTCCTAAAACTGTCGGCTATTTAAGGCAAACAAATAAAAAAATTGTCATGGAGTGGCCTAATGTGGCACCCATTCACCACAGCACCTAACATAGCATAAAAACATATTTTGTGGCTTGTAAAGTGCTGTGTCGAGTAGGAGCTGCCTTGGGCCACCCTGCAAATTGTAATGTGGTCGCTGCATTATCTTAGTGCGACCGATCAGGTTTTTGTTTTAATGGTAAATCAATGTTCGAATGTTGGATATTAAACACTTTACACTTTTTCAATCTGAATGTCGAATATTGAACCAACATCACGTAGCTTTAGGTGATTAATATTCAGCTGTATAATGCCCCGGGGATAGTGATATTCAGCTGTATAATGCCCCGGGGATAGTGATATTCAGCTGTATAATGCCACGGGGATAGTGATATTCAGCTGTACGATTCCCCAGTGGACAGTCTAGACCTCCGTCATGTTCGGTGTTTGATTAAGGGGCCACCATTTAATTTCCAGGGGGGGGGGAATGGAGTTTTTTTTAAATAAATAATTTCGAGAGGATTCTGCTTGAAATAAATAATTTACTTCAAAGAACTGTTCTATATAAACATGTAATAGAATATGAAATTTTCAGCACGCCGCCGAGCCTGGTTGAATTTAATTTTACCGTCCTCGATGGCTGTAATCTGATTCCCCTAATACATGCGGCACTCGATCGGCAGCTCACGTTTGCCCAAAATAAGTCAGACATTAATCCAATGGTGTTTCGATGTTGGGCCACCGTCTGCGACGCTGGCCCAACATTGAAACATCATTGGGTTAGCGCCCTGTGTTAGGCCTGACCCAGACTACTGTATTTTATGTGACAGGTAACGTGCTGCCAACCTAATAGAACGATTCCGTGTCGTTCATGGCCATGGACCATCATACTTGGCTGAATTGTTGAGGCCTAATGAACCGTCACGTCAGCTCCGGCCAGCATATAATAATCTCCTGATTGTGCCTCGCCACAAGAGCAGCTCTCATGGTGACCGGGCTTTGGGCTTTCTCGTGTGTTGTTCCACGTTTATGGAATGCACTGCCTGACACAATGCAAAAAATTCCCAAAGAATACACTTTTAAGAAATGTTTAAAGACGATGCTTTTGAAGCAGGCTTACCACTAGTAGCTCTATTTTACTATCCACACCAAAATGTCCATTTTACTGCTTTATTTATAAACATTCTAATTGTAAGTAAGTCAGTCAGTGAGCCATTAAATAAGTCAGCCATCCAGTCAGTCAGATATCCAGTCAATCAGTCAGATATCCAGTCAATCAGTCAGTAAACCATAAAATAGATATCCAGTCAGTCAGTCAGTCAGTCAGACAGTCAGTCAGTCAGTCAGTCAGTCAGTCAGTCAGTCAGTCAGTCAGTCAGTCAGTCAGTCAGTCAGTCAGTCAGTCAGTCAGTCAGTCAGTCAGTCAGTCAGTCAGTCAGTCAGTCAGTCAGTCAGTCAGTCAGTCAGTCAGTCAGTCAGTCAGTCAGTCAGTCAGTCGGTCGGTCGGTCGGTCAGTCAGTCAGTCAGTCAGTCAGTCAGTCAGTCAAGGTGAAGGTGAAGAAAAGGTAGGAGGCAGGGGGGAGGAAGAGAGGAATGAATAAAGAAAGTGAGGAAGGAAGGGAAGAAAGGAAAGAAATAAGGAAGGAATGAAGTATAAAGTAAGGAATGAAGGAGATATGAAGGAAGGAACGAAGGAAGGAATGAAGTAAAGAAGGAAGGAAGGGATGGAAGAAGACAAGGAGGTACGAAGGAAGGAAGGAAGGAAGAAAGGAAGGAAGGAAGGAAGGAAGGAAGGAAGGAAGGAAGGAAGGAAGGAAGGAAGGAAGGAACGAAGGAAGGAAGGAAGGAAGGAAGGAAGGAAGGAAGAAGGGAAGGAAGGAAGGAAGGAAGGAAGGAAGGGAAGGAAGGAAGGAAGGAAGGAAGGAAGGAAGGAAGGAAGGAAGGAAGGAAGGAAGGAAGGATGGAAGGAAGGAAGGAAGGAAGGAAGGAAGGAAGGAAGGAAGGAAGGAAGGAAGGAAGGAAGGAAGGAAGGAAGGAAGGAAGGAAGGAAGGAAGGAAGGAAGGAAGGAAGGAAAGAAGGAAGGAAGGAAGGAAGGAAGGAAGGAAGGAAGGAAGGAAGGAAGGAAGGAAGGAAGGAAGGAAGGAAGGAAGAACAAAGGAACAGAAGAAAAAAGGTGGAAGGGTAGATGAAAAAAGAAGAAGCAATGAGGCAAGAAAGGTAGGAAGAATCTTGAAAAAATAGATAGAGGCACAGAAAGAAGAATAAAAGAAAGAAAGAGGGAAAGAAAAAGTAAGGAAAAAGAATGCCTATTTTTGGGTCAGAGCCCTCTGTACAATGGCAATGCTCTGAAAAGGAATACACATATGATTGAGGGATTCTGCATGGTAGTACTAATTATCACAAGTGTACAAACTGTGTTGTTTTAAAGACTACCTGTATATCTTTCGACAGTCATGCACAAACGATTAAGTAACTGAATTAAGTTGAAATTAAAGTTCTCGTCTAGTATGGCAAACAAAATACAAAGACAAAACCATGTTGTTATTAGTAGAGCTGTTAAGCTTAGATATCATAAGAGTGTGCAGAAATTCATAAAGACATGAAATTATCCACAGTCCATGTCAAACATCAACATACAACTCACGTCATATAGCTAGATCATTCTTATTATGATGAGTTATAAAATTTAAATACATTTGTAACACTTAGGTGGTTTTCCTTACGTTGATATTGAAGGCTACATCCAAGGTCATGTGGCTGTTGCACAAATTTTCTTACTTTTGAAAGGAGACACCACATGCAAAATCACAGTAAGGTAAAGAGGAACTGTATATTCACCGGTAACATCTATACTAATTTGATGCTTATTCTCTGACATCATGTTTGTGTTTCATGATTTGTCACGTGTTCGTGTTGATGGCGTGGTCTGCCGTAACCTGAGGCTGACTAACGATGCCACTCAACACATGGTCAGCAGCCACTACCTCAATCAGCACGCCATCTGATCGACAGTCATCCCACTGTCACCCAGGTCTAACATTCAACAGATAAATTACAAATAAATATTCTTTTTGCACGAAAACAAAAAATCATCCACACAATCTGATTCTAAGAAAAGTATTGTTTCTAAAGGATTGTTCTTGAAAATTAGTGAGATCGTGAGATCTGTAATTTGCAGAAAAAGAAATTAGTTTGTCGTGTATGTGATTAACTCCAGGTCGCAAAAAGTATTCGAAAATAAATTAATTAAAATATAACTATCAGCAAAATTAAACAAGACAATAAAGAAAAACCACAGTCGTGCATTGGGAAAGGTCGTCAATACCGTCGACGTCATATGCTATTTGTACACATAACACGAAATGATAAAAAAACATACATTTTCTCTACGACTGTTTAAACGGAGTATCAGGTTTGATTTAAACGTCTAATTACACTATTTCAGAATGTACCTGCTAGCCTCAATGACTGGATCGCGGTTTCTCAATAAGCAAAGCACATCTATGAGCTGTGTGTCAGTTTGATTTAGCCTCAGTTACTAGTAAATACAAAACATACAGGAGATAAATGATCACAAAATGTAAAATTAGCTAGGACTGGACAAGAAAACCAGCCACACCCTCCACAAGAAAAGCAAAAACCCTTTCTTGCTGGAGGGCATGCTACTATTTTTATTCATCTGTAACAGCTACGAGCTCTGGTTTAACCACTACACTAGGATTACCAATCAACAATACAATACCAAGACAGGTGGAACGTTTCAGCGATGAATTAAAACCCACAATGCTGTTTTCGTTCAGTGGGAACTTCACAGTGACCTTGGTGTTGATTAAATGAAGTCTACCTCGCACAGAAACAGTTTCAAGGCATGTCAGAGCATGACACATAGGCCCTAACAAAGTCATCGTGGGTACCATGGCAACAGCTGACACTTTCCCAGATTCCATAATTAAAATCATCTTCAGATCGAAATTTATGTTATTCTGATAAAACACCTTAGTCACGTGACCTGTTGTCAGACTGTTTCGTTTCTGAAGAATAACGGTTGTAGATGTCTATATAGCACAGGTTTAAATATTTACATTAGCTTGTTTTATAATATTTATTACCGTGTTGCTTTAGTGGGAGCATGTGAAAAAATATATTTAAATTTTAAATTGCACTCTCAGGGGAAACATCAACCATTTACACACTTGATATACTTGGCATGCCAAATTTTCAACTACAATTGTTTAATTGGATATACTACGCTTGAGTGACTCTAATTTGTGAATGTACAAGCATTGAGTTTAACGGTATTTCTATCACAAAGCAATTAAAAGGTCATTATAGTAAACAGTCAGTGATAAGTTGATTTATGATTTGATATCTAAATGTCAAGACATACTTTAATGTCAAGACACAGTTACTATGTTTCCCATAACAGGACATTAATTTATTGTGTTTGTGAAATCCTCCAAGTAAATAAAATAAAACCATTAGTATCAGTAAAATTAAAAGAAAATGAAGAAACAAGCACAGTCGTGCATTGAACAAGGTCGTCAATACCGTCTACGTCATACGTATATAATAACATAATCGTGGTACACTATTTGCTAACGAATGATATAAAAAGTATGTAATGTGTTATGCTATAATGTTAAGCCCCTTTTACATAACGTGGAATGCCCAGGTGTTATGCCCATTATAGGCTACATAAAATGTGATGCGCTAATGTTACGCTCCTTGTACATAAAGTGTTATGCCCTGGTATTATTCCCCTTGTACACGAACTGTTATTCCCTGAGGGAATGCTTCTTGTACGTAAAGTGTTCTGCCTTGATTATATGCTATTTGTACCATTACTCAGACACGCAGTCATACAATTTTGTTACATGATTATTAAACGTAAAATTAGCTACAGGTGAAGAAGAAAACTTCACAGCCACACCCTCCAAAAGGACAGCAATAACGTTATCGGCAGTAGCATAAAACTATTGCAACGTCGGACAAAATAGAAACATGGTAGTGATAATAACTTTTTCATGCTGAAGGGCATGTTGCTATTTTTCATTCATCCATAACATCTAGAATTGTCATTTCAGTTCCAGCTAGCAGCAGATAAAGGCCAATATGTTTTTATTTATCACATATAAGTAGCGGAAAGATATCTTCAAACTTAAAATGTGACTGCTCACTTATTAAGAACCCAGTTAGTGCTGACATATTAACTTGTTACTGATGATATATTAACATATTAACTTAAAGTATGCAGCTGATGTGACAGTGATGTCATACATATTTACAAATGGCCGATGGTTGATGATACTTCAGACTTCGGACTTCTTAGCAGTGACGGATTACTATCGTCAATATGTTAATAAGTATGTGCGATGAACGAAGTCAGACGTCAGTGGACGTCAAATTCTCACTTCTAAACACAATCACTGTACTGAAAAAGTAAAATACTCGCAAAATAATAAGTGAGATAGCTAACACATTTATCATGATTTCAAATTGAAAAACCCCGTTAGTCTCCATGGTTTATTGACGACATATTTCAGCGCTTTAAGGGTTAAGAAAATGGTCTTAAACAGATCACAGTGTTATTGTAAATCTGTTAGTAAAAATACAGCACTTCTGTTGATTCATTGGATGCGTACTGTATGGAGAAATTTGTTCAGATAAGTCAGTCTGTGATCCGCTCCTATGGGCTCCAACACCACACAGCTGATCAGTGATGGGCTCATCTCAGCATCGACACCACACCAAGCTATCATGTGAACAGCTGTAGTGAACAGAGGGTGCGTTCAGTGGCGTGTAATATCCCTGTGAAAGCCCTGGACGCCGCTAGGGGGTTTTGATCATGCGCACTAGAGTAGTCACGTGACCAATAATCGAATACTTGGGACGGCGGAGGGGGGGGGGTGTTGCTATGCCGATGGCAGTGAGAATGGGGACGTCAGATAGGAAAATAGCGTTGATTGCCGAAATGGATATTGACATCAAACCTCTGACGTTTGCCAGGATGAATCAGGGCTCCAGTGTAGGACCGTGGTTTTCACCTTATGTAAAGTTTAGGACAGCAGTGATACTTTTTCATTTGAAAACAAACTGAATTTGTAAACCTCAGCAGCTGTAAAATAAAACGTTATAATTGTATTCACCAGACATAGGACGCATGCATGTAGTATTTTGACACAATGCTGAGTTTAACCTGTAACCCTTACAGCGTTGAAGGTTTTTTAAACTATGGAGAATAATTTGAAATCATCATAAATATCTAAGTTAGCTCTATCTGTTTTAATTAAATACTTATGTTATGGGTCTACGACCATTAGAAATATCTCAAATGTTTGGGCATCAACTTTTTACAGTATCAGTATCGGACATCTAACCGTTTTTATACGTCCTAATACTACGTCTACAGACTGCAGTTTCTAACAAATAAAGAAGGTCCCCGCGCTGAAAGGGTAAAAGCTTTAAGATATAAGATTGCAATTTGTGCTCACTGATTTAGCAAATGTGATGCTCATTTCTCTTTCACATTTTCTTGTTTGTAGGAGAAGTAAAAAAAATTAAAACGGATATAGACGAGATTAGCAGTTTGTGACGCGATGACCCAAAACATCGATATTTTTATTGTTTTATACAACAATAAAATTTAAATAATACAATTTTGAAAATAAAATATAACTAAACATGATATGTCGACACAATGTCGTCTAGATGGGATAATGCCGTACATCAATGTCAAAACGACAGCTGCTCAAATGATCTGTTGGGAGACGACAATGCTGGTGCAAAGCTTGGCTTACGCTGGCGATGGTGTCCAGCTGTTAAGACAATGCAGAGGTCAGACTCTATAATAGGGTTTGTTGTGTATGCCCCTCAGTCAGTTATTTCTCAAGGTCAGGTCTGGCGTATAGTACTAGATACAGTCTTCGAGTGAGTTCAAAATACTTACATGTGTTGAATTTGAGCAATTTAATGCTCGTTTTAAATCTAGCAATGTAATTCAAATTTATTCTTAATTATTTCATGTTTAAAGAATAAATAAAAGGTGAGAACGTATATGGACTTCATCGACAGTTTACCACTGATCCAATGCTGATTTAATGCTGAGCAAGTATCGTAAATCAGCATTGGATCAACATATCGGTTTTGCTGGGTCTCAGGGCCATATCAGATTTGTTTTATCAGCTTTCGCGCCTTATTCTTGACTTATTATAAAGTGTTTATTTCAGTTTATATAAGTGTATTTGTTCTCCAGTCAGATAATATGTCATAATATGTTATGAGCATAGTTTAGTAATTCACTTCAGAGAAGAGGGATCACATTATTTTATGCGAATACTCCAATCATGTAGTTTTATTCCAGCTTTGCATTGAACCATGCAACATAAACAAGTGTCAGTTTTTGTATTATTATCTAGCTCCACTTCAAGCTTAGTAATGGATTCGTGTCCATATTCACTTTCGTTAAGATAAAATTGTCACTTTTTATAATATTTCTCGTCACTTTTTACACTTTTAAAAACTGCCCAAGATAGATTCTACACCTGTTATAATGAAAATGTCCACGTGAAGGCCTATTGATGTGAAGACCCATTGATCCGTGTGGGCAGTGATATCCCAGCAAACACGGGATATTGAAACAATGTTGGCCAACAGTAAGCGACACTGACCCAGCAATATATAACCTTGCTCCTGCCATGCTATCATTCCTTACATTCCACAGAGATAACTTATCACATAATCTCGGCGTGTTCCTTACATTAGACGCGCCCCTGGTTATGTAACTGGCCTTGTTATAGTTGTTTTTGAGATTAGTTTGACCTGAATAAATGGCAGGCTCTTTTCACAGCAAGGAATCAAATAAGACGGATTGTTTGTAATTACGCAGCCTTCACATATGATGGTTAATGTTGGACCAACGTCTTTGACGCTGGTCCAGCATGCAAACATCATGGGGGGAATGCATCATATTTATAAGAATGGCATTGTCATGGGAATACTGACATTCTTGTGCAACAAATTTAAAAAGGAGTAAAATGTGATGAATAATACTGAGGCTGAATTTCCCTTACAAAACATGTTTAATGAAACAAAACATCACAATGTGAAACTTAGGCCTACGGTGAATTTTCTCCTCATGCACATGTACAAACACCCAGTATTTCTATACATTATATCAATATCCAATGTTTGCACTACATTAAAGGGGCATTGTATCAATGTTTCGTGTTTTCTGACTAACGGCTTAAACGCAAGTGTTCAACAGCATGGTGCACATGTTCAAAACAGTTCATATCACAGAAAATAACAAGAACACTCATTAAAAAGTTGAAATTTGGAATAATGATTAAGCCAGATTAAGTTTGGATTTATTTTCTCCAGTTTTTGTTTCCTTACATCAGGCGCACCTCAGATGATGAAGCTGTCTTGTTATGGTGGTCTATGAGAATTGTTAAACCTGAAAAAAATCGAGGGGGTGTCTAATCCCCTACCCTGATGACATCGCAAGGCTCTGACACAGTGACCTCCATTTTTAAATGTAATAGTTCTAATACGATCACAAATTTACGCACGCTGAAAATGGCCTAGTTTTCATAGGCACTCGAAATATTCGTCTCAATTTCTTGGCATCCGAGTTTTTTGGTAGGCAGCGCGAGTGTCGTTTTTACGCAGCTAGCTGTGTAAACAAAATGGCGGTCAGTGTGACTGGGCCTCGCGCAGTAAATGAGTCAGGCGGCCCAGTCATACCGGGTACTAATCCCCGTGCTAAAGAGTGACAACTGCAGGAAGATTACCAATCAACAACACAAAACGTTTGAGCAATCAATCCAAACGCACAATGTTGTTTTCGTTCAGTGGGAACGTCACAGTGACCTCAGTGTTTATTGAATGAAGTCTGCCTCGCACAGCACTGTTTTAGGACATGTCAGAGCATTACACATAATACAGACATTGCGGGGTGATATACTTACAGCTGAAACTTTCCCAGATTCGGTCATTAAAACCATCTTTGGATCGATATTTCTGTTATTCTAAAAAATCCTAGTCAAATGATCTGTTCTTATCAGACTGTTTTATTTTCTAAACAATAACGGTTATAGGATGTCCATATAGCACAGGTTGAAATATTTACATTGCCTTGTTTTAAAATATGTATTACCCTGGTGCTTTTGTGGGAGCATACGAAAACAATCTTTAAATTTACGAAATTGTATTTCACTCAGTTTTAATTTTCATGGGAAACATTAATCAGGCCTGATATACTTGGTATGACAGATGAGACTACTATTGCGACTAATGTTTAATTGAATATGATATGCCTGAGCTTGAATTACTATAATTTGTAAGAAGGACAAGCATTGATTTTAAATGTATCTCTGTCACAAAGTAATTAGAAGGTGACAATAGAAAGGTTATCCTAGAACACATTCTGTGATAATTTGTCCTTTGTATTAAGTTCGTACTGTTTGAGTTTTGATTTGATATCTAAATGTCAAGACTCCCTCTTAAAAACGCATTGACGGAAAACATTTCCTGTATTTAACAAAAAAAAAAAAAAGTTTATTGTTTTTGTGATTTACTCCAGGTCGCAAAACATATGTTAAAATAAATTAATTAAAAAAAACAAGACAATGAAGAAAAAACACAGTCGTGCATTGGGAAAGGTCGTCAATAAAGTCGACGTCTAAAGTATATAATAAAATAATCGTGACATACTTTTGGCTAACGAATGATACAAAGTGTATATAATTTGTTATGCCCCAATGTTATGCTCCTTGTACATAAAGTGGTATTCCCTGGTGTTATGCCCATTATATAAAACATGTAATGTGCTAATGTAACGCCGCTTGTACAGAAAGCGTTATGCCATGATGTTATGCCCAATGTACATAAAATGTGATGTGCTAATAATATATCTCCCCCCCCCCCCCATTGTAAATAAAGTATTATGCCCTGGTTTTATGCCCCTTTAGGCTTATACACGAAGTGTTATTTCCTAATGCTTCTTGTACATAAAGTGTTCTGCCTTGATTTTTGCTATTCGTACAACAAACTTGCATTTTGTTTACCAACTGTTTAAGACCAGTATCAGGTTGGATTTAACATGTTTAAATGTCTAAACACTCTATTTCAGAATGTACCTGCCGGCCTCGATGACTGGGTCACGGTTTATTAATAAGAAAAACTGTGAGCTGTGTGTGAGCTTGAGATAGCAAAAATGAAGAAGATATATGATTATTAAACGTAAAATTAGCTACGGCTGGTGACGAAAATCTCACCGCCACTCCCTCCAAAAGGACAGCAATAACGTCATCAGCAGTAACATAAAACTGTCGGAACGTCAGACAAAATAGAGATATGGTAGTGATAATAACCCTTTCTTGCTGAAGGGCATGCTACTAGTTTTATTCATATATAACAGCTCATCCTGTGTGTTCCTGACATTGGGTGATGACCCCTGATGACCCCTGCTGACCCCTGGTGATTCAGCTGATGCTGTGTGTTTCTGACATTAGGCGAGACCCCTGATGACCCCAGATGACCCCTGATGACCCCAGATGATTCAGTTTATTCTGTGTGTTCCTGATATTAGGTGGTGACCCCTGATGACCCCTGTTGATTCAGCTGATGCTGTGTGTTCCTGACATTAGGTGGTGACCCCTGATGACCCCTGCTGATTCAGTTCATTCTGTGTGTTCCTCACATAAGGTGGTGACCCCTGATGACCCCTGCTGATTCAGTTCATTCTGTGTGTTCCTCACATAAGGTGGTGACCCCTGATGGCCCCTGCTGATTCAGTTCATTCTGTGTGTTCCTCACATAAGGTGGTGACCCCTGATGACCCCTGCTGATTCAGTTCATTCTGTGTGTTCCTCACATAAGGTGGTGACCCCTGATGAACCCTGCTGATTCAGTTCATTCTGTGTGTTCCTCACATAAGGTGGTGACCCCTGATGACCCCTGCTGATTCAGTTCATTCTGTGTGTTACTGCCATTAGGTGGTGACCCCTGATACCTCTGCTGACGCCTGGTGACCTGGTGTTAGGAGACAAAAGGCTGCTTGAGCCGCGGAGCCGGCGGCAGTTAAAAGGTTAATGTATCTGGCGTAATCCTTAGAACTGAAAAGAGAACTTTACTAAAGCAATATTGACAGCTTAGATGCCACATGCTGATAGAAAACCACACAAAACCACACACGAGTATCCTGCTAGGCAAACAAATGATTCTGACATAGTACTGAAGACATGACTAGCCTACTCGCTTGTGGCCATAGTTAGGCCTACATAGCTGTTGATGATAATAGAAATTACGCATTATAAGAAGGTATGGCCTACATGTGATCCACCGTGCCCCGACCCAGGTCACTGTGATAACTCGAGTTACCCCGAGATGCCACCTTTTCGAATAACCCGGGTGTTGCCGTGATGGCAGACCTACTGTATAGCCCGACCTCTCGTGATGATGTGTGTTCCTGCTATTAGCACCTCTGGTGACCCCTGCTGACCCCTGCTGGTTCAGCTGATGCTGTGTGTTCCTGACATTAGGTGGTGACCCCTGGTGATGCACCTGCATCTCATTCTTCTCACCATTCTCGGGAGATTCTCCTGGCCCAGTCTAGCCGATATGTGAACAAAGGTGGCCCATTCCTCGGTGGAAATATATCACAAGTTGTCGGTTATTGTTCCTTACATTAGGCGCGCCCCTGACAAGGAAGTTGTCTTGCTACAAATGTTTCTGAGATTAGTTCCATTTAATGCCGTAAATCACAGCTTTTGGCACAGACAGGAGCCTCATCAGAAAGATAACAGGGTTAAGTAAGCACTGGAAACAATAGACGTTCACCCAATGCTGGTACAATGTTGGGCCAGCGTCGCAGGAGGTGGGTCAACACTGTACCAAAATTGGTTAAAAGTGTCGTGTTTGTTGGCGGTAATGTGAGTGAATATTGCTTTAAATCGCTTTCTGCACATTGAGGCGATATCGCGACAGAAGGAAGCCCGCAACCGGGAATATGCTCTACTCTTATTACGAATAACTTCAAGGGTTCTTTATAGTGCACAGTACCATAGCTGGCAGTAATGAGCACCGAAAAAACTCTTTAAAAGTACGCGGATACAAACCTGAATTAATTCCGAAAGGGGAGTCGAGCTCCCGAGATCTGGTTTACACCAGGAAGACCAATCAACAATACAATACCAAGACAGGCGGAACGTTTCAGCGATACATTCAAACGCACAATGTTGTTTTCGTTGAGTGGGAACTCCACATTGACCTTGGTGTTGATTAAATGAAGCCTACCTCGCACAGAAACAGTTTCAGGACATGTCAGAGCATGATACATAACAAAGACATCGTGGGGTGACATGGCGACGGCTGACACTTTCCCACATTTGGTCATTGAAATCATCTTCGGATCGAAATTTATATTATTCTAATAAAACACCCTTGTCACGTGACCTGTTCTTAAAGTGTTTCGCTTCTGAAGAAAAACGGTTATAGATGTCCATAGAGCACAAGTTTAAGTATTTACATTAGCAATTTTTAAAATAGTTATTACTGTGTTGCTTTTGTGGGAGCATGTGAAAAAAATCTTTAAATTTACGAAGTTGTTTTGCACTCTCAGGGGAGACATCGACCATTCACACATTTAATATACTAAGGGATGCCAAATTAAACTACAATTATGACTATCGTTTAATTGAATATAGTACACTTGAGTGACTCTGATTTTTTAAAAGGACAACCATTGAATTTAAATGTATCTCTGTCACAAAGTAATTAATAGGTGATAATAGTAAATATGCTGTGATAAGTTGCCTTATGATTTACATGATTTACATCCTTTAATGTCAATACACAGTTACTGTGTTTCCTAAAACAGGAAATTAAATTATTGTGTTTGTGATTTCCTCCTGGTAAATATATCAGTATCAATAAAATTGAAAAAAACAGTAAAGAAACAAGCACAGCATTTAAAAAGGTCGTCAATACCGTCTACGTCATACGTATATAATGACATAATCGTGACATACTATTGGCTAACGAATGATATAGAGTGTGTGTAATGTGCTATACCCTAATGTTAAGCCCCTTGTAAATAATGTGTTATGCCCTGGTGTTATGACCATTGTACATGAACTGTGATGTGCTAATGTTACGCTCTTTGTACAGAAAGTGTTATGCCCTGGTATTATGCCACTTGTACATGTAATGTTATTCCCTGATGTAATGCTTCTTGTACGAAAAGTGTTGTGCCTTGATTCTATGCTATTTGTACATATAACTCTGACACGCAGTGATAAAAAAACTTTTGTTTACCGACAGTTTTCAAACCTAATATCAGGTTAGATTTAAATGTCTAAGCACTCTATTTCAGAATGTACCTGCTAGCGTCAATGGCTGGCTCAAGGTTTTTCAATAAGCAAAACTGTGAGCTGTGTGTGAGTTTGATTTAGCAAAAAATAAAGAAGATACATGATTATTAAACGTAAAATTAGCTACTAGGAGACGAAAACCTCACAGCCTCACCCTCCAAAAGCACAGCAATAACTCCATCAGCAGTAGCATAAAACTGTCGCAACGTTGGACAAAACAGAAACATGGTAGTGATAATAACCTTTTCATGTTTTCTTTGACTGTAATTGCATTTCAGTTTTTAACTAGCAGTAGATAAAGGCCAATATATTTGCATTTACTACACATAAGTAGAAGAAAGAGCATAGAGTGACATATAAAGATATTGTAAAACATAGAATGTCATTGCTTACTTATTAAGAACCCAGTTAATGCTGATATATTAACTAGTTACTGATGATATATTAACATATTAACATAAAGTATGCAGCTGATGTGACAGGGATGTCAACATATTTCACACAAAAAAAAAGAAGTTTTGTTAAGTTTCAATAATAATAAATTATGTAATCAGTTAGTGCTGTGCTGATATAGTAGCCATTTACTGTTGACATTGCCTAATAACATATTGACAATAGTGACTGTTGATATATTAACATATTGACAAAGATCATCAGTCATACAGTAACATATTGACAATAGTAATCAGTCATTGCTTATATATAAACAAATTGACAAACGTTAGCAATTACTTGTGATGTCATACATATTTACAAATGGCCGATGGAAGCGTACTTAAAAGGAAAATATTCACAAAATAATAAGTGAGATAGCTAACACATCTATCATGATTTCAAATTGAAAAACCGCGTGAGACTCCATGGTATATTGACAACATATTTCAGCGCTTTAAGGGTTAAGAAAATGGTCTTAACCAGATTACAGTGTTTTTGTAAATCTGTTAGTAAAAATACAGCACTTCTGTTGATTCATTGGACGCGTACTGTATGGAGAAGTTTGTTCAGATAAGTCAGTCTGTGATCCGCTCCTATGGGTTCCAACACCACACAGCTGATCAGTGATGGGCTCATCTCAGCATCTGACACCATGCCAAGCTATCATGTAAACAGCTGTAGTGAACAGAGGGTGCTTTTAGTGGCGTGTCATACCAGTTGTGAAAGCCCTGGACGCCGCTAGGGGGTTTTGATCATGCGCACTAGAGTAGTCACGTGACCAATGATCAAATATTTGGGACGCCGGGGAGGGGGGGGGGGTGTTGCTATGCCGATCGCTTTGAAAATGGGGAGGTCAGATAGGGAAATAGCGTTGATTGCCGACAGGGATCTTGACATCAAACCTCTGACTTCTGTCTGGATGATTATGTGTAATCAGGGGTGAATCGTTTTAAGATGTCACATCTGTCTGACTAGAGTCACCCGAGGCTACATTATACAACCCGTGGTTTACACCTCAAGTAAAGGCTGGTTCAGCCATCATACTTTTCCATTTGACAAAAGAAATTGAATTTGTAAATCACAGTGAGAATATGTTGTTACTAATTATATTCAGCATATTAGCTTATCGTCTCTAGCGATTAAACGGTGTTTAGAGGCACCCTCACCAGACATAGGACGTAGACACAATGATTGGTTTAACCCATCAACAACCCTGACACCGTTGAAGTTTTTTTAAACCATGGAGAACAAAGAGGTTTTTTTTAAATTTGAAGTTTTTCTCTAACAAAAGCTCTTACTGTATACGTCAGTATCGGACGTCTAACAGCTTTTTAAACATCAGAAACTTTTGTAACTATTTCACGTCACATTCCATATTAAAACCATGTTGGATTATACACCTGTTAAATGGTCACGTCCATGTGGAGGCCTAATGATCGGTGTGGGCAGTGATACTAGAAAAACCCGGGGTATTGAACCAATGTTGTTTTAACTCCCACAATGATAAATTATTTTTATATAAATCTTGGAGACTAAGGTGTTTTTTTCAATTTGAAATCATTATAAATGTCTTAGCTAGCTCTTTACGCTTCATTTGAATGCCTCTGTTATGAGTCTACGGCCACAATCAATATTTTATTTTTTTCAGTGCGAGGACCATCTTTAAACGTCAGAATCTGACGTCTACAGACGTCAGATTCTGACGTGTAAAGACGGTTCCCGCGCTGAAAGTGTTAATGTTGACTTATCGTCAGAGACACTGACACAACATTACTCCAGCATTGTTGAGCGTCATTTGTTGGCTGTGATTACATACCCGTGTTCCGCAGCCAGGCTGTCAGGCCTTACATTCCACAGAGATAACTTATCACATTATCTCGGTGTGTTCCTTACATTAGACACGCCCCTGGTGATGTAACTGGTCCGGTTATAGTTGTTTACAGGCTTTTTCACAGCAAGGAATCAAATCAGACGGATTGTTTGCTACCATGTAGCATTCACATATGATGGTTTAATGTTGGACCACCGTATTCGACGCTGGTCCAACATTAAAACATCAAATGGTAAATGTATCATATTTACTAGGATGACATTGTCATGGAAACACTGACATTCTTAGACAGAAATTTAAAATAGAAATATAAAAAAACGAGTAAAATGTGATTAATAATACTGAGGCTGACTTTCCCTTACAAAACATGTTTAGTCAAAGAAAACTTCACAGTGTGAAACTTAGGCCTACAGTGAATTTGCAGTTAAATCTGTCATAAGAGTCAGCGTTTTGATTTATTGATTACTTTGCCTTCTCCACAATATTTGTCCTCACACATGTCGCATAAGGGTAACCATGATTGGACAACAACATCAGATGAACCATATTAATGCATGACATAATAATTGGAGCATGTTAATATTCAAAAGTCCCTAGGGGTCATATTCATGACGTAATGATTATAGCATTTTAATATCCAAAAAGTCCCTAGGGGCCATATTCATGACATGATGATTAGAGCATATTAATATCAAAAAGTCCCTAGGGGCCATATACATGACATAATGATTAGAGCATATTAATATCCAAAAATCCCTAGGGGCCACATACATGACATAATGATTAGAGCACATTAATACCCAAAAGTCCCTAGGGGCCATATACATGACATAATGATTAGAGCATATTAATATCCAAAAACCCCTAGGGGCCACATACATGACATAATGATTAGAGCACATTTATACCCAAAAGTCCCTAGGGGCCATATACATGACATAATGATTAGAGCATATTAATGTCCAAAAATTCCTAGGGGCCATATACATGACATAATGATTAGAGCATATTAATGATTAGAGCATATTAATATTCAAAAGTCCCTAGAGGCTTCTTAACCATTAAGCCGCTAAATTAAATTACTAATTTTTAACCCACATGAAGTTGTGCCTGAAAATTACGCATATTAGTTTAATTTGAGATCAAACATTTGCAGATCTTGATGTTTAAACGCTCATTTCGTTCTCAATAACAGTGGTCGGCTAATAAAACAGCATAAAAACGACTATCGTCGTGCTCAGTGATTTAAGGTTAAATTCACACACATATTCACCTTTTAATCCACTATTCCTGTATTATAACCACATAAGGTCATCGTATTGTGCTAGTACTAATTTCATTACGTTGTCCCTGCAGCACGCGAGACATGACATTCTATACAGCTGGCAACATGCGGCAAATAGTATAAGTGACAGCCACCGGTGAAAGACATACTGATGACATACTGTGCTACCGGTATTTATTGCATGTTTAGTTAATAAAATATAGGCATGGTAAAGTTACTAAAGTCTTCCTAAAGAACATACAGATTTACCTGGCAGGCTGGCAAACAGGAAGCTTTATATATATATATCTGTTCCTTAAAAGTTCTGGCCCACCACATAGTTTAAGTCTGTCATGGTTGCCATGCAAGGTTTGAATTGGGATATACTTAGGTGGTTGCCAAGTCCCTTTAAGCTGTATTAGATGGTGAGCAAGTCCCTTTAAAATTTTACACTTACGCTGCCATCATTATGCTTTTTTTCTGAAGCTTCCTTATTTAAAACTTGGGCTGTCAGCTAAATAATTAAGCTTCCTGTGACGACCGGAAGTGAAGAGGACTAACCACGAATGCCATGTGTAATTATACAGAATAGTTGAATCTCATTCATTTTCTCTTCATGCGTTTTTTTTATCTGGCGAGCTCTTTTTCTTGGTTATTGAACTCTACGCTGATGCGCAAGTTCATCATCATGTCTGCGTTCTTCAATTCAGTGTCGCATATATATATTTACCCTTACAGTACGGGGATCGACTTTAGTCGTCAGAATCTGACGTCTCAAGACGTCAGATTCGGACGTCTAAAATCAATCCCTGCACTGTAAGAGTAAAATTATTTATAATGGTCGTATGCCCATAACATAGATATTCAAATGAATCGGAAAGAGCTAACTAAGACATTTATCATGATTTC
Organism: Flabesymbios commensalis; assembly: GCA_964017125.1. Classification (NCBI taxonomy): domain Eukaryota; kingdom Metazoa; phylum Annelida; class Polychaeta; order Terebellida; family Flabelligeridae; genus Flabesymbios; species Flabesymbios commensalis. Next base: position 4,534,525 of record OZ024912.1, read on the forward strand.
AAATTGAAAATAGTCTCCAAAGATTATACAGAAAAATATTTCCGCCCATACATTAAATATGTGACGCTAAAGTGGGGATCTCACCAAACGCAATCAATTGCCGAAGTCGGCGACAATCTGTTTACAAATTTGTTGAATCACCAAATCTTCTCCACGTCGTGTTGCTTTATAATTTAGGGCCAGCGTCGTAGACGACGGGCAGACAGCAAAACAACATTTTCACAACTTCGGTTGTTTGCTGGGATAGGATAAGAATAAATAGAAATATCGCGGTAAATGATGACAGTATGCTTTTTATTACATGTGAAATATATATAATCACCAAATGTGCGCAGTGGATAAGGTCACAGATAGAATACCTGACCAGTCGGTCAGCTGTATATATGTTTCTGAAGCTTTCTATTCTACCCTTTGTCCGCTCAAAAAAAACGCATCGAGATTACCGGAAGCCACACTGATTACTCCTGAACGCTGGTTATTATTAAGTTGATTTATTGAGAGTCTCTTCGAATTCTCCCAAGTTATTTTTTGTTTGGCATTTCTTGTTAACAGACGTGTTTTGTGGACCAACAATGCCTATAGGGTAATTATCATGACGTCATAGTAAATCACTTTGCTGCTAATTTGACGCCATTGTAAACCACATCTAATCAAATGATATCACAGTAAACCACAGTGCTGATAACATGACGGCATGTTATATTCTTACATAGATAACATTTTTTACTTAAATATGTTAATGAAAACATATATTGACTTAAATTAAATATTTACACTAATAATCTTTCCCAACTGGTCATAAGTAAACCAGAGAACTGATTATATGACTTCACGGTAAATCACAGATCTGGTAATATGACATCATAGTAAATGACAGAGCTGGTAATATGACATCATAGTAAATCACAGAGCTGGTAATATGACATCATAGTAAATCAGAGATCTGATAATATGACATCACAGTAAATCACAGACCTGCTAATATGGAATCATAGTAAATCACAGAGCTGTTAATATGACATCATAGTAAATCACAGAGTTGGTGATATGACATCATAGTAAATCACAGAGCTGGTAATATGACGTCATAGTAAATTAGAGATCTGATAATATGACATCACAGTAAATCACAGACCTGCTAATATGACATCATAGTAAATCACAGAGCTGGTAATATGACATCATAGTAAATCACAGAGCTGGTGATATGACATCATAGTAAATCACAGAGCTGGTAATATGACGTCATAGTAAAGGACAGAGCTGATAATATGACGTCATACTAAATCACAGAGCTGGTAATATGACGTCATAGTAAATCGCAGAGCTGGTAATATGACATCATAGTAAATCACAGAGCTGATGATATGACATCATAGTAAATCAGAGAGTTGGTAATATGACATCATAGTAAATCACGGAGCTGGTGATATGACATCATAGTAAATCACAGAGTTGGTAATATGACCTCCCAGTAAATCACAGAGTTGGTGATATGACATCATAGTAAATCACAGAGCTGGTATTATGACCTCATAGTAAATCACAGAGCTGATAATATGACCTCATAGTTAATCACAGACCTGCTAATATGACATCATAGTAAATCACAGAGCTGGTAATATGACATCATAGTGAATCACAGAGCTGGTGATATGACATCACAGTAAATCACAGAGCTGGTAATATGACATCACAGTAAATCACAGAGTTGGTGATATGACATCATAGTAAATCACAGAGCTGGTATTATGACCTCATAGTAAATCACAGAGCTGATAATATGACCTCATAGTTAATCATCGAGCTGGCAATATGACCTCATAGTAAATTACAGAGCTGGTACTATGACATCATAGTAAATCACAGAGCTGGCAATATGACCTCATAGTAAATTACAGAGCTGGTACTATGACCTCATAATAAACCAAATATCTCGTAATTGGATGTCACAGTATTGCAAAAAAAATAAAAAATGATTGGGCTTTTAGGCCACCTTTGTGCACATATAGCAGGGTTCCCACTGAGATCTGGAAATTAGATTGACTTTCCCATGATTTTCCATCACTATTTTTTTAAGAATTCCGTTGTAAACGAATATAAAAATGTACATGTACAACTGTAACTGTGCTCTGTTGGTCTGAGGCCGAGCACCTACCTCACGGTCACGGTGTTTCCTCACAATACAGGATTGCAGTTAACCAACGAGCCAATAATATGACGTCATAGTAAACCACATAGCTCGTAATATGACCTCATAGTGAATAAAAAACGGTAATGGGAAGTCATATAGCTGGTTATAAGACGTCATAGTAAATATTAAAATTTGGGGAAATGATGACACCTAATGTATATAGTTGATAATATGACGTTACAGTAAAACACACAGTCTGGTAATATGATATCATAGTAAAGCACTCAGTGTGGCTATGGAATGGAGGGTGTTCAAATAGTGACATAGTGACACCTAATCATAATTATAATTAAAACTATAATTTGTGATCCGACTTATTTCTATTAAAGTCAATCTCGGTACGCATTTTAGCATAGAGAGTTTGGGCTTCTTCCATCTGATAACACGTATTCCTTCTCACAAATATATTCTTTTTCTGTTAACTTGCAATGGTGGTAATGCATTGTGGCATGGTGTGGTTTCGTCAGTCCATGAAGACGGACAATTGGCCGGATAGTACATTTCCCAGAGGTAACTTACATGTATCACATTTTGTTGATGTGTCCATCAGGCTACGCCATACTTTCCCCTGGTGCTGTAGCTTACCGTGTTATAGATGTTTATGAGATCAGTTAAGTCAACAAACAACCACTTTTCACAACCGTCACGAACGCCCGGGAAATATTAGCTCTGTGTTCTCTAAATGCTGGCCCACTTTGGCTGGCCTAATAATAAAACAGTGTGATATAATAAAAAAACGATCAAGAACAAATATATTATGTAGAAGCTTACATTCCCTTGCATAAAAATGGGCGGGGGTCCTAGGGTAGTGGTTAGCACCGCTGCCTTTCACGCCAGAGTCCGGGGTTCGGTTCCCGGTCTCGGCGGTTTGAAAGTAACAAAATTGTTTCTTCCCCATCCACGTGTGAAAGTTAGTATTGTGGGGAGCCTCCGTGACCGAGAGGTAGCGTGCTCGGCCTCAGACCGCCAGGGCTCGAATTTCGAGTCCTGTGTCTGGAGGACAATGTCATCTCAATCATCTCACCATCCTCAGGAGGTTCTCCTGGCCCAGTTTAGCCTATATGTGCACAAAGGTGGCCTAAAGCCCGATTCATTTCATTTCCCTTGCATAATGTATATTTATTTGAAAGAGTACGGTACATCGAAAATTGATTAGCTAGCAGTACCTATTACTACAGGTAGTTTGACTATAGGTAGTTTAACCCTTATAGCACGGGGATCGACATTAGTCGTCAGTATCTGACGCCTACAGTCGACCCTATAATGACCATAGACCCATAACAAAGCTGTTCAAACGAAGCGGCAAGAGTTAAAATAGTAATGATGATTTCATTTTTTTTACTTAAAAGTAACATAATTTATTAGAGTAGCACGTTCTACACATTCTGCTGTCACAAATCACACACACCACGACTACCCGGCTCGATAATATATGCATACGGCATCGTTGAAAAAGCTCATCTCATGGGTTGGATGTGGTGACTGGTGCTGAGATCAGCCCTTCTCGCTGTACGCAACGATGCAGTAGTCCTATGTATTTTCTTGTACGATTATTTATCTGAAATGGCAAAACCACTCTTAGCAGTGAAGCGTATATGAGAGAGTGAGGGATGGGCGGATCTCACCCTACGTGTCGTAGTGAAAGCCAACAGCATGAGTGCCAGAATAATACAGACATGTGGTGGGAGTTTGGCAGCTGGCACTCTCACAGAGTCGCTAATAAAATCACTATTAGATTGAAATCTCACTGATTATACATAATCGAAAACACATGACATTTTCTCTCACTATTTTTTTAAAATAATTGTTGAATCATGGGATATCACACATTTTCACATGAATGCTGATGTTGGTATCAGTCCATATGGCACAGCCGTTTGTAGCTACTCTCTATAATAATGAGTTTATTCCATGCACAAGCATATACATTTTACATATATGATATTTAAAACTGACATTAATGATACGTTCCAATGAATATAATAGTAATAAAATATACAAGATATTTATTAAGATGGCTGTATGCATGGCATCCAGGATGTAGCTAAACAGGTATAAATAATAACGGTTTTTTTAAAATATCCATATATAAAAATATCTCTATATAATACTTAATAAATACGTTCAAGGGAAACGATGTAACATGTCGGAAGTCAATTTAAACGTAGCCTACAATCACAACGAAAACTGAATAATAACATCGAGCAACAAAACGTTGTTTCTTGAAAATGTTCAGTTAAACTGACATTCGGCATTTGATCGGTTTCTTTAATAAATGTTTTTATATCTAATCCGACCTTTTGTGGTAAGAAATTCCATAAATAAACAACTCGGTTAAAATAGCTTTTTTTTGAAACTTTCAGTTTTCAAGAAAGGTACTTTCTTTAGAAATCCTTCATCCTTAGAGGACATGGTACAGCGATCAATGCTATTTGAATAGTTAAATAATTGTTTATGACACCATCATAATTGCGAACCTCTATTAATCTAATGTATTAGCAAGTTGACAGTGTTTGATTAATCATAGCAATAGTACCTGGTTGAGTCGTTTCCGAATCCGGCGTTATATAAAATGACATAAAACTTGGTTATCATAAAGTTTTGAAATTGTGTGAGCTTGTCTCATTTAATTTCACCTTTCCGGAATTTAAAATACTCCTTCCCCATTTGTTCCCGTCCACTTCAATACTATGCATAGACGCGTTACGTGCAATCCAACAGTGATCATATATATTACTTCGATTATATATTTACTTCAAACATACGTTTTGTTTTTAACTTGGTTATTTAAAAAAGTAAAGGGGCAGCAGGTTTGTTGCCTGATAGCAAGTCTGAAGACCTATCATCCGACTTTACATTTTACCCCCTGGTCATTAGACCTGTTCATTCGTGTGTCATTTCAACGCCACCGAGAGCATATTTATGTTGTATCTTACATGCATAACAAAGATAATTGTGAAAATTTGGATTTTATTGTAGGCCGATTTTGTCTTGCCAATGTATACTTTAGGGTCAGCTATAGGTGATGAATCATCGCGGTGTGAGTTAACGCTGGCATGCGCCCCATGTGTAATTTATCAGCGAGATGTCGAGGGCGATTTTCTAATAGAAAGTAATTGAAATTAATTATGTTATTGAAGAAAAAAGTGAGTACAATATGTTCGACCAATGCTGGATTAATGTCGGCTCGGAGTCGCAGACGATGGGCCAAAAGTGGTTCAAACCGTGGTTCAATATTTCATGACTATCGTCCATCTAAAACAATCAGCGTCAGGCAAGATGCTGTACATGGGAATAAATAAATGAATGAATGAATGAATGAATGAATGAATGAATGAATGAATGAATGAATAAATAAATGAATGAATGAATGAATGAATGAATGAATGAATGAATGAATGAATGAATAAATAAATGAATGAATGAATGAATGAATGAATAAATAAATGAATGAATGAATGAATGAATGAATGAATGAATGAATGAATGAATGAATGAATAAATAAATGAATAAATAAATGAATGAATGAATGAATGAATGAATGAATGAATGAATGAATGAATGAATGAATGAATGAATGAATAAATGAATGAATGAATGAATGAATGAATGAATGAATGAATGAATGAATAAATAAATGAATGAATGAATGAATGAATAAATAAATGAATGAATGAATGAATGAATGAATGAATGAATGAATGAATGAATGAATGAATGAATAAATGAATGAATGAATGAAAAAATGAATGAAAAAATGATTAAATGAATGAATGAATGAATGAATGAATGAATGAATGAATAAATAAATGAATGGATAAATGAATGAATGAATGAATGAATAAATGAATGAATAAATGAATTAATGAATGAATGAATGAATGGATGAATAAATGAATGAATGAATGAATGAATGAATGAATGAATGAATGAATGAATGAATGAATGAATAAATGAATGAATAAATGAATGAATGAATGAATGAATAAATAAATAAATGAATGAATGAATGAATAAATGAATGATTGAATAAATGAATGAATGAATGAATGAATAAATGAATGAATGAATGAATAAATGAATGAATGAATGAATGAATAAATAAATGAATGAATGAATGAATGAATGAATGAATAAATGAATGAATGAATGAATAAATAAATGAATGAATGAATGAGTGAATAAATAAATAAATAAATGAATGAATGAATGAATGAATGAATGAATGAATAAATATATGAATGAATGAATGAATGAATGAATTAATGAATAAATAAATAAATGAATGAATGAATGAATGAATGAATGAATAAATGAATAAATGAATGAATGAATGAATGAATGAATGAATTAAATAATGAATGAATGAATGAATGAATGAATGAATGAATGAATGAATGAATGAATGAATGAATAAATGAATTAATGAATGAATGAATGAATAAATGAATGAATGAATGAATAAATGAATGAATGAATGAATGAATGAATGAATAAATGAATGAATGAATGAATGAATGAATAAATAAATAAATGAATGAATGAATGAATGAATAAATGAATGAATGAATGAATGAATAAATGAATAAATGAATGAATGAATGAATGAATAAATAAATAAATGAATGAATGAATGAATGAATGAATAAATAAATAAATGAATGAATGAATGAATGAATGAATAAATGAATGAATGAATGAATGAATAAATGAATAAATGAATGAATGAATGAATGAATAAATAAATAAATGAATGAATGAATGAATGAATGAATGAATGAATAAATAAATGAATGAATGAATGAATAAATAAATGAATGAATGTATGAATAAATAGATAAATAAATGAATGAATAAATGAATGAATGAATGAATGAATGAATGAATGAATGAATGAATGAATGAATGAATTAATAAATGAATGAATGAATAAATGAATGAATGAATGAATGAATGAATGAATGAATGAATGAATGAATGAATGGATGAATGAATGAATGAATGAATGAATGAATTAAATAATGAATGAATGAATGAATGAATGAATGAATAAATGAATGAATGAATGAATGAATAAATGAATTAAATAATAAATGAATGAATGAATGAATGAATGAATGAATGAATGAATGAATGAATGAATGAATGAATGAATAAATGAATGAATGAATGAGTGAATGAATGAATGAATGAATGAATAAATGAATGAATGAATAAATGAAAAAATGATTAAATGAATGAATGAATGAATGAAAGAAATAAAAATGTTTCTTCCCCATCCACGTGTGAAAGTTAGTATTGTGGGGAGCCTCCGTGACCGAGAGGTAGCGTGCTCGGTCTCAGACCGCCAGGGCTCGAATTTCGAATCCTGTGTCTGGAGGACAGTGTCATCCCAATCATCTCACCATCATCAGGAGGTTCTCCTGGCCCAGTTTAGCCTATTTGTGCACAAAGGTGGCCTAAAGCCCGATTCATTTCATTTTATCATCAACGATTGAGTGCAGACGAAACAAACATTTCTTTGATTCATGAATACCAAAGCCGGAGACAGACGAGCCCATGATCCATGAATTACTCTTTCATTTACACAACTACACAGTCGCCGGATAGATTAACCAGAATCTACAGACAAATGTCTTTAATACACCAGCCTGCAAATATTTTTTTATTTTTCAGAAGATTCCTATATTTATTTGAATGATGTATGTTTTACTTCACTTTTTGCCAAGTCATGCAGATATCTACATAACAGAAGCATGGCATACAGCAATCTCATCTTCAGTAAATCTAATTTACCATCCCAGCAGTCAGCATCCTTCAGGCGTCACTGACATTTGGTCAGGAGGCTTTAAACCCTGTGATTAAATATCTGATCGCGCTTCTCATTTACCCTTTAACTGCCAAATTATATAATTGGAATTTTCACACACTTGTACTTGTGTCTCGCAGACGCGATCCACAACTACAAGTGTGTAAAAATTGATAAGATTTGACAAAATCGAAGTTAACTGTTTTCAAAGCTTGCTGATATATGTCATGTTCTATCTTCAACATGTTAAAAAGACTGCATTTAATGAACTATTATAATCAGGATCGGCCGCCCAGGGGTTAACCCTTTCAACGCAGGGATAGACTTTAGTCGTCAGAATCTGACGTCTGCAGACGTCAGATTCTGACGACTAAAGTCTATCCCCGCACTGTAAGAATACAAATATTTCTAATGGCCGTAACCCCATAACATAGGTATTCAAATGAATTAGAGAAAGCTGACTAAGACATTTATGATGATTTCAAATTGATTTAAAGCCTTTGGTCTCCATTAGTTATACAAAAATATTTTTAAGGGTGAAAGTGTCCCCTCCACGTTTGGGAAAGACGATTATTAGAATCCAGACTCCTGACGTGAGTCTCTTATTAATGCTTACTCTTTAACCCTTAGAGCGCCGAATTAATTTGTAAAAAACATTGCAACCAAAGGATTTTTTTCAATTTGAAATCATCATAACTGACTTAGTTAGCTCTTCCTGATTCATTTGAATACCTATGTTATGGGTCTACGGCCATTAGAAATATTTTAATTCTTACAGTGCGAGGATCAACTTTAGTCGTCAGAATCTGACGTCGGAATGGACTACTACTAGTGGGAGTAGGCCAACCTTGCTTGATTTTAGGCCGTAATTTATATACTTTACTTGTTAAGTTGGAAATAACAAATAAGACAGATCACAATCCTAATCATCATCATAAAATGTAGACAGCGCTGATTCTGCTTTAGATTCATAGGCGCTTCAATGTCTGAGTTGTTAACTTCCGCTTAAACTGAACATCTCCTTCATTGCTGTTCATTCCACAGATCATTCCACAGATGATGGCGACAGCTGAGAATAATATTATCACATTGTGTGTTTCAACAGGAGGCCGGCCTATTACAGGCCCCATGTAGTCCCCAGACCTACTCTGCACAATGTCATATTTCATACTATTTTAGACGACTTTTTAAATATTAGAGTGCTCAGCTCCAATTTTTAAACCACTGGGAATGATTTTCCCAAAGGAAAAAATAGGCGGCGGAGCTTATTTGTGACGTCCCAAGTTGGGGACATGCTTGGCTGGTTATAATACATGTACATGTAGCTGATGATGTATTGTGTGATTTTATAAAACTGACCAAAGTCAACACGGGAATGCCTGAATGCAGGTGCAGCACTAGAATTGATGGCCATCACTGCGACCGCTCCTGACCAGCGTCTAGCATTCACTCACCCCTAGTTCACCCTGTCGATGTGGGTATAGTGAAATGAATAGAAATCTGGTTCAGTTCATGTACAAATACAAGAAACATTAAACATATGCCCGATGCCGTTTCAATGTTAATTCAGATTCAATAATAGGCGTTTTGGTGTGTGAAGTCACAGCCCAGAAAATGTGCACATTTTCAGTTTTTATTTTTGAAAATAGCCGATAATTAGTGAACTAAAATAATCTGCTAAGTTAGAAGATAGTTCATTGTGATATATACTCTAATTATATTTGATGAACTGAAATCACTTTGCAGGGCCTTCAAGTACTGTATTGCCTGTATTAGGGGTAAGAGAAAGTGAGTCAGTGAATATTGCTTGATATCGCTTTCTGCACAATCAAGGCAATATATCGCCACAGAAGGAAACCTGAAGTTTAACTATGCCCTACTCTTATCGAATGACGCAAAGGGTTATTTATAGTGCACAATACCACAGATAGCACTGCACACTCAGGCATTTGAACATTTTGGAACACTGTATATGCATAACATTGATGATAAACGACTGGGATTCAACCCTGCTTCGAGCAACAACCGCACCGAATTTATGCAAAGTATGCTTTGAAGGTTGTTGGATGTATGTCGCCATCAAATCGTTGAGCCACTTCTCTTCAATTACGGCTCAACGTACGCAATGCTGTTCCAGCATTAAAGGAACACTGAGAGAAAGTCTCCGGTTTCCTGGGTGTCTGCATTAGATGAATAAAAACGTGATAGATAGGCAAGATTATACATGGTGTGTATAATTTGAAGGATTTTGGACACGTTTCCCTGGATGGTCTGAATAATGACGGGTGCTTAATGCCCTTGACTAGGTCAGTAGGTCATTAGGTCATATGGCAATGGTAAATCCAGTCCTTCTAGTTTGACAGCATAAAGCGGCTGGGTCATTTAACATGGTGTGTATAATCTGATAATTTGAAAGATTTTGGACACGTTTCCCTGGATGGTCTGAATAATGACGGGTGCTTAATGCCCTTGACTAGGTCAGTAGGTCATTAGGTCATATGGCAATGGTAAATCCAGTCCTTCTAGTTTGACAGCATAAAGCGGCTGGGTCATTTAACATGGTGTGTATAATCTGATAATTTGAAAGATTTTGGACACGTTTCCCTGGATGGTCTGAATAATGACGGGTGCTTAATGCCCTTGACTAGGTCAGTAGGTCATTAGGTCATATGGCAATGGTAAATCCAGTCCTTCTAGTTTGACAGCATAAAGCAGCTGGGTCATTTAACTGAACCATGATATGTACATTGCGCGACGCCAGTCATGTGGACATGCGGGCTGTAGACCCTGGCAGTATGCCAGCCACGCACGTCACCTTGGCTATAGGCTGGCCATACGGGATGCACACGCTGTGAATACTCTAGAAGTAGTCTAGCCAGGCTATGTTGGCTATAGGCCTACCATATTATGCTGGCCATACAGGCTGCACACGCTATGAATACTCTAGAAGTACGCTAGCCATACGCAGGCTATGTTGGCTATAGGCCTACCATATCTTGCTGGCCATATGCTGGTAATGAGCTGATATGTGCAGGTCATACTCAGGTTGCGCGCTCGTGATGAGCTACTCATAAGGTTGTCTGTGCATATCCCAGCAAACACAAAACATTTATATAGAAATTATACAATGTTGGTCCAGTGTTGAAGACGTTGGGCCGCCGTTGTTTAAATGTTATACAAATGTTTTGTGTTTACTGTGATGAAACTGATTTTAATAATTAAAAAACGCATCTCATTCATTCCTCTCATACGTTATAATGTAACTTTAAGTTGAAATACATAAATCGTGACACAAATTGGATTGCTATTGACAATGATAGGAGGGGTTGTGATTGTGAGATAAAAAAAGGACAACTGGAAATCCATTATGGAATACATTGAAAAGACTAGCTATATCAATGTAGACTATAAGATGGCATATGAGTCGGCAAACCATCAGCGGATCATCTTACACAAGATATCACGAAATCAATTATGCAAAGATTATAAGGAAAAAAACTAATCGGAAATTAAAGAGCACTGTTATCAAAGATCGTGCACAAGGTCTTTACTGTTATTACAGCGCTGAAATATTGTGTTATAAGCCATGGAGACCAAATGTTTTTTTCCAATTTGAATTCAGCATAAATGTCCTAGTCAGGTCTTTCCAAATCATTTGAATACCTATGCTATGAGTCTACGGACATTATAAATATTGTAATTGTTTCAGTGTGGGGACAGTCTTTATACGTAAGAATCTGACGTCTTCAGGCGTCAGATTTTGACGTTTAAAGACGTTCCCCACGCTGTAATGGGTAATATGTTATATTTTAATATTACTGACGCCAGTGTTTGAATGCTCGCATATTTCAACTCGTTATCTGTATACATTTAACTATTATTATGCTCATTTTATGTCCATTTACAGCATTAGTGCTATGTAATTTTCTACATTTCCCCAACATATCAGGAATATTATTTTCTTGATTTTCGTTCTTTTTATACATCAAACTTGACTAATGCTTGGCTAAGTCCATTCCACCAATAGCTCGGATAAGATCGAACATTGTCGCGTGTCGGGCAGAAATTAGGTCACGGCAGTGAAAATGGTCGACTATAGGTCATCATTCACTGGTAAATTACTGATATCTAACAAACCATTCCAGATAGCTGGACCATTACTATAAAACAAAATCTGCAGCTAAATCATTACTATAGACAGACAGACAGACAAAAATATTTGTTTTTTTATCTATGAAATAAAATTTAATGCGCGCTTTATGGATCTCTCTTTTTTTATTACAGCAACTACTACAAAAAAGCCGAATGTGCCAGACATATTGTTTGCATGAAATTCTAATCGGTAGCTTGCATAAGGGTGAACATTTCACGAAGCTCACTTTTGTAGTGGCTGAGATAACTTTTAAAATGGCTGTGATTACTTCTTCAGTGACTAAGATAATTTTTGTAGTGACTGTGATCACTTCTTCGGTGGTCAAGATCACTTTTGTAGTGGCTGAGATAACTTTTGAAGTGTCTGTGATCACTTCGTCAGTTGCCAAGATCACTTTATAGTGGCTTACTTTTTCAGAGGCTGACACCAGTTGGTTAGTGGCCAAGATCACCTTTGTAGTGGCTAAGATAACTTTTAAGGTGGTTATAACCATTTCTTCAGTGGCCAAGGTCATTTTTGTAGTGGCTGAGATCACTTTTAAAGTGGCTGTAGTCACTTCTTAAGTGGACAAGATCAGTTTGTTTGTGGCTATGATTACCTTTGTGGTGGCTGAGATGACCTTTAATGCGGCTGTGATCACTTTGTCAGTGACCAATATCACTTTTGTAGTAGATGAGATAATTTTCAAAGTGGTTGTGATCACATCTTCCGTGTCGAGATCATTTTTCTAGTGGCTGAGATAACTTTCAAAGTCATCGAAATAATGTATTTAGTGGCCAAGATCACCTTTGTAGTGGATGAGATTACTTTCAAAGTGGCTATTATCAATTCTTTAGTGGTCATGATCACTTTTGTAATGACTGAAGTGACGTTTTTAGTGGTTGAAATCAGTTTGTTAGTGGCAAAGATGACTTTTGTAGCGGCTGAGATAACTTTTAAAATGGCTATGCTCACTTATTTAGTTGTCAAGATCACTTTTTTTAATAGTTTAGTTGCTTTTTAATGTGGCTGTGGCCACTTCTTCAGTGGCCTAGCTCACTTTTGCAGTGGCTTAAATATTTTTTTTGGTGGCTGACAACTGTCTGCTGGTTGCCAAGGTCACCTTTGTAGTGACTCCTTTGATTTTTAAAGAGGGTGTTATCAATTCTTCAGTGGCCAAGATCATTTGTAGTGGTTTAAATACTTTTTAAAGTGGCTGTTATCAATTTTTCAGTATCCAAGAGCACTTTTGTAGTGACTGAGATCGCTTCTTAAGTGGCTAACATCAGTCTGCTAGTGTCAAAGATTACTTTTGTAACGACTGAGGTAACTTTTAAAGTGGTTGTACTCATTTCTTCTGGCCAAGATCGCTTTTGTAGTAGATGAGATGACTTTCAAAGAGGCTATTAACAATTCTTCAGTGGGCAAGATCACTTTTGACTGAAATCACTTTTTCAGTGGTTGACATCAGATTGTTAGATCATTTTTGTAACTGCTGAGATAACTTTTAGTGTGGCTGTGATAACTTCTTCGGTGTTCAAGATCACTTTTGTAGTGGCTGAGATAACTTTTAAAGGAGTTGTAATCACTTCGTCAGTGGCCAAGATAAGTTTTGCAGTGGATGGGACAACTTTTAAAGTGGCTGTGGTCACGTCTGTGGTGGCAAAGTACACTTTTGTAGTGGATGAGATAACCTTCAATGTGGGTGTGATCACGCCTTCAGCCTAGGCTCCCGGCCAGTATGTGAAAGGAGGAACATAAAATATTAAATTGAGATACTAGCTGAGATACTGGTCTGAGGCTAAACCACAAAACTATGATAGGCCTATCCCATATTATCTTCTGATTTAACTGTACATTAATTTAACAAAAATATCACAAATATAATTTTCTAATATGTAGGAAACGCAGTTAGTGTTTTTCAAACATATTAGGTAAATCTTATAATATTTTAATTGTGGTCACTAACTCACAGAATATGTTCGGTTATCAACGATAGGCGTATTGAGCTACCTTACAAGTAAAATCAAATTTTTAGTAATGACGGCACTAATTTTCATACTATTTTTACTGCAACACATCAGAGCTTGGTTTTATTGACATACTATTTATATACTATTTTCGTTGCATGATCTGGGATATTGACCAAGCCATTTATATTTTCCGGTAATGGCGGCGCTAATTTTCATACAAAATTTTCTGAAACACATCACATAACTCTAAAAATAGTTTTATTGTCTTCTTTGACCTTCAAAATATGGGTGTAGACACATTATTATATCGTTATCTGTGATAAGAACCGAGCTATAATTAAATATACATTTTTTGATAATGGCGGTACAAATTTGCATAGAAATGACACGTGTGACATATTTCCAGCCTGCAGCTGGTTAACAAAGCTAACCATTTTTACGGGGTTTTTACAAGCTCGATGAACCAAATAGAAGTATATTTCCGAGGGTGCACGGGAGCCCTCGCAAATATACTTAATCCCACTAGACTACACGTGCCGACCCTGAGTCGCTTAAAATATGGTAATAACGGCATACAAATATACAATTTTTTGTTCTAAGGTACTCTATGCTAGCTAATATATCGATTTCTTGATGCAGCACCAGCAACTGGTATCTTACAAACTGCCGGACACTAATAAAAAAGGCACGTCTTGACAAACATTCACATTTCGTTTTTTCAAAACCATGTGTGGTTTTCAAAGATTAATTAGGAACAAATAGAAAATAAATTTAAAAATAAAACAGTGAGGCTGAAATTATAACATAATTGTGTGTCATCAGATTGGTGTTTTTTTAATATATGGTACGTAAGGAGTTGTGACAGATTGTTTAGGTTTGCTAGAATATCGCAAATAATGCATTTTTCGGAATAGACAGTACCCTACTTCAAGGTCGGATTACAAAAATCCCTCTAAGCTGCAGCCTTAGCACCATCACTTTTCAGAATCCAGAGATGCTCAGCTTTAATTTGGTTTATAACACATAAAGTTACTTTTTGTGGCTGGGTACCCCGAAATTGACCAGCTCTGCTGCTGCACTAATTGGTTTTCGGGGTCTGCGAGTCTATTGGCATTGTCCGTTTTCGTGTGCGACTGAAAACGAGGCTATGACGGTCATCTTCATTTTTTAATTTAATAATTCCTTGTTAACGCGATAACTCGAAAAATAATTATTGGATCTCTCAATTTTTGGATTCTCTCAATGTGAAGTTACCCATGAGTATGTAGATGACGTGATTAGAATTTCATCTTTCCACCGATAAACAAAATGGCCGCAACCTGGCGACTAATCTTTTTTCAACTTTTTTTCAGAATTCCGTCGAAACCTGTTATATATAGAGATTTTCGGGGTCTGCGAGTCTATTAGTATTTTTCCGTTTTCATGTGAGACTGAAAACGAGGCTGCGGCGGCCATTTTAGTTTTATCAATTTTAATAAATTGTTCTTTTTTTCAATTAATTACCTTGGAACCTAGAGTCACTGCATCAGCCGAGGGGTATTTGAGTGTTTGCACGGTATTTTTTATTATTAACATGTTTTTGTTATGAGATGATATGATTCAAAAAAGCACCTTAAAGAAATGACCTTTGTAGGTTACTCTTACAGCACGGGGATCGACTTTAGACGTCTTTAGTCGATCCCCGCACTGAAAGTGGTAAAATATATATGATAACCATACACATATAAAGGTATTCAAAAGAAGCGGAGTTAGCTAACTACGACATTTATGATTATTTCAAATTTAAAAATACCTTTTGGTCTCTTGATTGATATACGAAATAAATGAAATGAAATATATATGTAATGAAAATAAAGATTTCTAACACCTAACAGTGTCCGTTTGCCTGTCTAATTTGCCGATAGAGCATGGCTGGACGCAAAGGATTGAGGATGGAAAAGCTTTGCCGAAACATAAGGTACTTTTTGAAATGAAATGGCTGTGTAGATTTAGATTAATTCATTTTAAGATGAATACAATTTCAGGGGGGCCGCAACCGAAAAAGTTTTTTTACCTATCTTGGAACTCACTATGAGAACAACGAGTTGATCATCATCTGAGCGGAGATGTTTTAAAAAATTATGGAGATCAGCTGGCTGACATTTATGCATTTATGCATTTATATTTGAAGGTGCGTAGTTTGTATTTTATTTTGAACTGAACAACGAGCCAGTGTAGCGATTTTAACAACGGCTGCTGAAGCGTGGAAAACGGGTCACGACCCTGGCCAAGTAATTCTGAAAACACTGCAGCTTCTTTATTTCGAGCTTTGGGATGTTTTAGAGGATTCAAATACAGTAGTCTAGCTTGCTCGACAAAAGTGACGTTGCAATGGTAATAGTCATTGCCATTGTCAAACATCTGCGCAAGCAACGTAAATAGTGCATAGGATAGTAGCATGATAGGCAGACATTTGATATAGGTACGTTTCTTAAAATTAAAATACTCGTCAAATCCCACCCCTAGATTTCGTGCCTAATCGGTTGATGTTACGTACATGCTGCCCAAGCAATTTTGTGAGGAACATTTCTTATTTTTCCTCGTTGTGATTTAGTGCGGACTAGTAAGTATAAACTCTGTCTAGTCATGATTCAATTTGAATTTTCCAGCTATCATCCAGTCAGAGACGTCTTGCAATCACTGCATGACCAACAACAGTGACATCTCAGGGTCATAAATCTGTGTGTCATCAGCGTACAAATGTTGGCTGCTGCTATGCATATTAATCATACTACCCAGGCGCGTTGTAAATTACGTAAAAATAGTGGTCCCAGGACAGAGCCCTGGGGGACACCGTAATCAGTCTTGAACGGCTCCCCAAGCTGATCTAGCAATTTAACTCTTTGCACTCGACCCGACAGATATGAGCAGACCCAATTTTGATTAGTTTCGGAAATTCCATACCAGCCAGACAACAGTCAATGATACTACTATGGTCCAAGGTGTCATTAGACCACTGTTGTGGTATTGTGGCTGTCATATGTATATAGACCACCTAGAAATCTGAATCAAAACTATGAAACTTTCATTGATGAATTCACTCCCAATCTATACGATCTTCAAAAGAGACAATGTGAAGTAGTCGTAGCAGTGCCTATAACATAGACCTGCTAAAAGTTAAACAAAAAACAAAGATTAACCAATATCTAGATACACTAATTTCACTTAGCTTCTTTCCCAAAATAGAATTGCCTACAAGACTATCAAATAAACGTGGTACATTAATTGACAATTGTTTATGTACAGTTTCACATGGTCTTCTTCAAACCATTGCTGGAATAATACCATGTGGTATATCTGACCATTTCCCTTATTTTTTTCTTAGATATTTCTCCACATACAAACAAAAAATGGATACGATTTTAAATTATTTTTTCAATTATTTCGGAAATGAAATTAGGGTTCAGAACTGATCTATGATTTGTCATGTCATCCTTAGACAATGATGGCTTATTTAATAAGGGTGTGATGTCGATTACTTTTAGAAAGTCTGGGAAAGAGCCGGATTCCTGATGATAGTGATGAGAATAAGCAATACATCTGAACCAGATTTTAACAATTTGGTAGGCAACGGGACCAGGTCGCATGACTTATCCTGCGAAGAATACTTTTTTTAGCTGTTATTGGATAATTTCTTTGTGCGGGTGGAATATGGAGCACATTGTGTTCATCACCACTAAATTTAATTCTTGTTTTTGCTTATTCACGAAAATAGTTGGAAAACTCCAGTATCATTCTCATGAATGTAATTTTCAATATACTGTCGCCTAGCTCTCTCCATCATTCTGCTATCAGTTGACATAAAAATGTTCCCGTTCAAGAGTTAAAGCAATGATCTCTGTATTTCCTAGGAGCTGCAAATGTAGTCAGAGCTTGACGTGAACAGCATGGTTCAACGTAAGAGATGAACAACATAGAAAAATCTGTGGTTTTCTATGCTGGTGTGTGTACGCTGAGACCAAAAATTTCATAAAAAATGCGAGGGTAGCCTTATTTGGATGATTAATTCACCTATAAAGACAGTGGTTTAAGTCCCCACGTTAAGGCATTATTCTAATGAGATGTAAATCTGTCATTGGAAAATGCTATAACAATAATTGATCAAACAATGACGCAGTAATTCATTGCGCAATCGATCGTACGCGCACCGCATTTTTGCGGCACAACTTTACGAATTCCAACAATTACAGACTCTGTATCGCACACAGAGTCTGTATCGCACACAGTGTCTGTCATTACGGACTACTGATAACGGCAAATGATTAAACAGATGTTCAAAATTACTCTATGTATTTCAAATTATTACAATAGTTTACGTAATCTGATTATATTTATTTGTTATATATTTGTTATTATTATGTGCTATTCAAATGTGCATTTATGTCATGGTGTTGTGTAAATAAATTAACATTAAATGTATTATGATGTGATGTTATTGTGAGCTAAGGGATAACTGTTATTATACTAGCACTCACTCACTCACCAGATCACACATGGATGCAGACCGTAATTACCTAAATTGTCGGCTGGCACTTGTTAAGGTCATTGTATCAGACTAA
Organism: Flabesymbios commensalis; assembly: GCA_964017125.1. Lineage (NCBI taxonomy): Eukaryota > Metazoa > Annelida > Polychaeta > Terebellida > Flabelligeridae > Flabesymbios > Flabesymbios commensalis. The sequence continues at coordinate 4,553,232 of OZ024912.1, forward strand.
GATCATACGGTGCGTCAGATATAATGAATGTCAGGGATAACTGGTCCAGGTTAGAGAGTTCATCTAAATATATTGTAATGTATTGGTCTCACTTGTTGATGTAAGTTGCATCGGATTTCATTCTAAATAGAGTTGTAACTGTTCACACAAAAGAAAAACCTTGGGTTAATACGGATCTTAAAAAGATGATCAGACGTCGTAATTTACTGAGGAGGCGATATAAACGTTTCGGTTCAACTGATCATAATACAACGTTTAAACTGCTTCGCAACCGAGTGCTTTCTCTGAATCGGCAGATACGCAATGTATATTACAGTGGCCTGGGGAGGGGGGGGGGGGAGGGGGAGAAGAGATGTCTAACCATGTCAGGTCGGAAATGGTGGAAAACAGTGAAAAAAGTCACTGGTGATAAAGTGCACTCGGGCATTACAACTCTAATTGAGAATGGATTGCCTATAATTAATTCGATCTAAAAAGCCAATATTTTGCAAGCCAGTGCCATCTTCCTGACGGTAGTAATGACCACCCACTTCCACCCTTTAGGTACGAGACCCACGTTAGCTAATATTACTTTCTTTCCTTCAGAAATTTATAAAAATTTTAATAAATCTAGATCCGACTAAATGGTACTGGCCCAGATAAAATAGGAATTATTTACTTAACAATGTGGCTGATTCAATATCCGAACCGCTGTGCAATTATGTTTAATTATTTCATAATAACAGTACTTTTCTGTCAATTTGGAAGAAAAGTAGTGTTATTCCGAAACACAAAAAGAATGATACAAAAGATAAACAAAACTATCGAACTGTATCTATAATAAACTTAATAATTTTTTAATATCGAATAATTTATAACCTAACAAAAACGCTTTAGGCCTATCAACTTCTGGCTATGTCACACAAACTTCACAAGGCGCTTGATAATGGTCACAATATGCGTATTGTTTTTTTTATGGACACGTCAAAGGCTTTTGATAAAGTGTGGCACAAAGGTATTATTCTGTGAAACGCAGTGACGTCACTCGGTGAAAATAAGGTTATTTACCACCCTCTCCCCCATACTTAATTCTGTGAAATGCAGTGACGTCACCCGGTGAAACAAGGTTATATAAGAACCCTTCCCCATACTTCATTGTATTAGCCTGCTCGGTGAAAACAAAGGAGGTCGAGGTCATTGAGTTTCACAGAATATTTAAACTAAAAAGGGAAGGGATAGATGGATTATTGCTAAAGTGGTATATTATGTGAATTGTTCATGAACACATTTAATAAACGTTCATGAATGTTCATTGAATATCTGGTTCATGAACTACTTGAGTTTATGGCCGTTCATGAAGTAGGTTCACTTTTCTTTAATTTTTTGAATGTCTCATTTGCTGTTCAGGAACATTCATGAATAGTTCATGAACACATTTAATTAACTTCATGAATGTTTATTAACTATCTGGTTGATGATTTTTTTTAGCTCATGGTCGTTCATGAGCTAGCCGTGGTGCATGAATTTTCATTACTTTTGCTAAGCAACCCATGTTCATGAACAAAGCAAAGTGATAGTTCATGAACAGAATAAGTTAATGAACTCATGAGCTTTCATGAAAGTCACATTTTTTGTTCAAGAATATTCATGAACCGAACACGTTGATGAACGTTCATGATTGTTCATAGTTTTTGTCCACTAACATTCATGAACTATTCATGATTCTTCGTGAACTGTTCATGATCATCTCACCAGAGTAGCGCTGATTTAGATATAATTTAGGTATAATTTAGATGTAGCTATTACGATAACATACTATTTTGAGCTAGTAGTTTTATTAAGATTGGTTCTTGCCAGGATGAGTGACTCTTCGATTGGTCCAAACGTTCAAGTCAAATGCGGTCCAATAAATAATTTTGGGTAGGCTGTACAAAAAGGTTGACGTAGAGAAAAGGATTATTTAGATTAATAGAAAATGCCTACTTGGATTAGCGTAGAAAAAAAAATATTTGGATTAGCGTAAACAAAGAACTTTTTGGGTTATCGTATTTCATTTTTCACTTTCCCGACATTATTATGTTTTATTACATGCATGATTTTTTTTCTATTTTTTTTCATTTCTTACATGATTTGAAAAGAGGCTATTTTAAACGTTTTTTTTTAACTATTTGAAACGTGTGTTTTGTTAAAGCGAAACACAGTACATTTATTGTTCACGTAGCGATATCAATGCAAACCTTGTATACATGTCATTATGATCTGATAAAATGATCATGTTGATACCAAATAAATTGGCCATTTTCAAATGTTGCCTCGTTAATCCCATCGTAGATGATTTTTTATAGCCCTCAGCTCGAAACAAAAAACAACAACACACGTTTTAATAAAAAAATTAACGGAGTGATATTTCTATTCAAGTGATTTTCACTGATATCATATGGTAGCACATAATATTACATTCATTATATAGTTGAACGTTCAATGCTCTGTGAACAAAAACATGAAGAAATTATGTGACGTCACCACTTTTACACTGCTTTTCTGTACCACTAATTCTAAGCTCCCCGCCTTTACACTTTTCGAATCCTGTGTCTGGAGGACAGTGTCGTCTCATTCATCTCACCATCCTCAAAATATTATCCTGGCCCAGTTTAGCCTATATGTGCACAAAGGTGACATAAAGCCCCATTCATTTATCCATTTACACTCTGTAATGGCAGTCAGTGATCATGTCTTTGTCAAAACTGATTCTGATCAAGTATATAACATTGAACTTATTTATCAATTTGAATAGTTTCGAAAAGCGCACAATTTTACACAAACAACCACACTGTAGTGACAGTCGGCATTTGTCACTGCTGAGCTATTAAGAAAAGTGAAAAAACTGCCAGTTCATATTATTCAATTGCGAGACATATGCACATTAAATTATCTTCACAATACATCATTAGACAGAAGCTGTCACCCTAATGATCCATAACATGATACTTAATGGCACCTGCTCATCTTAGAACATAACAATACATGTAGTAACCTAGGACAACATAAATAGACCACGTGGTTTTATATACTCCGCCAAGCCATTTACAAGTACGCTGGTAACTGCATATCAATAAACAGGCCTAATAAGTGGTGGTTATAAATCACTGCAACTTAACAGTTGAACCAGATATAACTTAAAAAACGAAGTACTCAGGCCACCTGTATATGGTCAATATTTGTACTAGACTGATTGTGATTTGTTCACTGCATTTATAATTGCCATACAACCCTTGATACAACATGAGCACTAATTCGGATTGTATCTCCCAATCGTACATATTTTTGTTAAAAGTTTCAAAATCTTTAAAAAAATAAATATTTTCATTTTCAAAGTAAAGGTGTTGCACAGCACCAGACGTCAGTATCTCCAGAGAGGGCATAATTCAAATATTAGTATATTTGGAGCTTATCATTGATTTCTTCAATAAACAGCACACGCCAGTGACGTCACCCGGTGAAACAAGGTTATATAAGAACCCTTCCCCATACTTCATTGTATTAGCCTGCTCGGTGAAAACAAAGGAGGTCGAGGTCATTGAGTTTCACAGAATATTTAAACTAAAAAGGGAAGGGATAGATGGATTATTGCTAAAGTGGTATATTATGTGAATTGTTCATGAACACATTTAATAAACGTTCATGAATGTTCATTGAATATCTGGTTCATGAACTACTTGAGTTTATGGCCGTTCATGAAGTAGGTTCACTTTTCTTTAATTTTTTGAATGTCTCATTTGCTGTTCAGGAACATTCATGAATAGTTCATGAACACATTTAATTAACTTCATGAATGTTTATTAACTATCTGGTTGATGATTTTTTTTAGCTCATGGTCGTTCATGAGCTAGCCGTGGTGCATGAATTTTCATTACTTTTGCTAAGCAACCCATGTTCATGAACAAAGCAAAGTGATAGTTCATGAACAGAATAAGTTAATGAACTCATGAGCTTTCATGAAAGTCACATTTTTTGTTCAAGAATATTCATGAACCGAACACGTTGATGAACGTTCATGATTGTTCATAGTTTTTGTCCACTAACATTCATGAACTATTCATGATTCTTCGTGAACTGTTCATGATCATCTCACCAGAGTAGCGCTGATTTAGATATAATTTAGGTATAATTTAGATGTAGCTATTACGATAACATACTATTTTGAGCTAGTAGTTTTATTAAGATTGGTTCTTGCCAGGATGAGTGACTCTTCGATTGGTCCAAACGTTCAAGTCAAATGCGGTCCAATAAATAATTTTGGGTAGGCTGTACAAAAAGGTTGACGTAGAGAAAAGGATTATTTAGATTAATAGAAAATGCCTACTTGGATTAGCGTAGAAAAAAAAATATTTGGATTAGTGTAAACAAAGAACTTTTTGGGTTATCGTATTTCATTTTTCACTTTCCCGACATTATTATGTTTTATTACATGCATGATTTTTTTCTATTTTTTTTCATTTCTTACATGATTTGAAAAGAGGCTATTTTAAACGTTTTTTTTTAACTATTTGAAACGTGTGTTTTGTTAAAGCGAAACACAGTACATTTATTGTTCACGTAGCGATATCAATGCAAGCCTTGTATACATGTCATTATGATCTGATATAATGATCATGTTGATACCAAATAAATTGGCCATTTTCAAATGTTGTCTCGTTAATCTCATCGTAGATGATTTTTTATAGCCCTCAGCTCGAAACAAAAAACAACAACACACGTTTTAATAAAAAAATTAGCGGAGTGATATTTCTATTCAAGTGATTTTCACTGATATCATATGGTAGCACATAATATTACATTCATTATATAGTTGAACGTTCAATGCTCTGTGAACAAAAACATGAAGAAATTATGTGACGTCACCACTTTTACACTGCTTTTCTGTACCACTAATTCTAAGCTCCCCGCCTTTACACTTTTCGAATCCTGTGTCTGGAGGACAGTGTCGTCTCATTCATCTCACCATCCTCAAAATATTATCCTGGCCCAGTTTAGCCTATATGTGCACAAAGGTGACATAAAGCCCCATTCATTTATCCATTTACACTCTGTAATGGCAGTCAGTGATCATGTCTTTGTCAAAACTGATTCTGATCAAGTATATAACATTGAACTTATTTATCAATTTGAATAGTTTCGAAAAGCGCACAATTTTACACAAACAACCACACTGTAGTGACAGTCGGCATTTGTCACTGCTGAGCTATTAAGAAAAGTGAAAAAACTGCCAGTTCATATTATTCAATTGCGAGACATATGCACATTAAATTATCTTCACAATACATCATTAGACAGAAGCTGTCACCCTAATGATCCATAACATGATACTTAATGGCACCTGCTCATCTTAGAACATAACAATACATGTAGTAACCTAGGACAACATAAATAGACCACGTGGTTTTATATACTCCGCCAAGCCATTTACAAGTACGCTGGTAACTGCATATCAATAAACAGGCCTAATAAGTGGTGGTTATAAATCACTGCAACTTAACAGTTGAACCAGATATAACTTAAAAAACGAAGTACTCAGGCCACCTGTATATGGTCAATATTTGTACTAGACTGATTGTGATTTGTTCACTGCATTTATAATTGCCATACAACCCTTGATACAACATGAGCACTAATTCGGATTGTATCTCCCAATCGTACATATTTTTGTTAAAAGTTTCAAAATCTTTAAAAAAATAAATATTTTCATTTTCAAAGTAAAGGTGTTGCACAGCACCAGACGTCAGTATCTCCAGAGAGGGCATAATTCAAATATTAGTATATTTGGAGCTTATCATTGATTTCTTCAATAAACAGCACACGCCAGTGACGTCACCCGGTGAAACAAGGTTATATAAGAACCCTTCCCCATACTTCATTGTATTAGCCTGCTCGGTGAAAACAAAGGAGGTCGAGGTCATTGAGTTTCACAGAATATTTAAACTAAAAAGGGAAGGGATAGATGGATTATTGCTAAAGTGGTATATTATGTGAATTGTTCATGAACACATTTAATAAACGTTCATGAATGTTCATTGAATATCTGGTTCATGAACTACTTGAGTTTATGGCCGTTCATGAAGTAGGTTCACTTTTCTTTAATTTTTTGAATGTCTCATTTGCTGTTCAGGAACATTCATGAATAGTTCATGAACACATTTAATTAACTTCATGAATGTTTATTAACTATCTGGTTGATGATTTTTTTTAGCTCATGGTCGTTCATGAGCTAGCCGTGGTGCATGAATTTTCATTACTTTTGCTAAGCAACCCATGTTCATGAACAAAGCAAAGTGATAGTTCATGAACAGAATAAGTTAATGAACTCATGAGCTTTCATGAAAGTCACATTTTTTGTTCAAGAATATTCATGAACCGAACACGTTGATGAACGTTCATGATTGTTCATAGTTTTTGTCCACTAACATTCATGAACTATTCATGATTCTTCGTGAACTGTTCATGATCATCTCACCAGAGTAGCGCTGATTTAGATATAATTTAGGTATAATTTAGATGTAGCTATTACGATAACATACTATTTTGAGCTAGTAGTTTTATTAAGATTGGTTCTTGCCAGGATGAGTGACTCTTCGATTGGTCCAAACGTTCAAGTCAAATGCGGTCCAATAAATAATTTTGGGTAGGCTGTACAAAAAGGTTGACGTAGAGAAAAGGATTATTTAGATTAATAGAAAATGCCTACTTGGATTAGCGTAGAAAAAAAAATATTTGGATTAGCGTAAACAAAGAACTTTTTGGGTTATCGTATTTCATTTTTCACTTTCCCGACATTATTATGTTTTATTACATGCATGATTTTTTTTCTATTTTTTTTCATTTCTTACATGATTTGAAAAGAGGCTATTTTAAACGTTTTTTTTTAACTATTTGAAACGTGTGTTTTGTTAAAGCGAAACACAGTACATTTATTGTTCACGTAGCGATATCAATGCAAGCCTTGTATACATGTCATTATGATCTGATATAATGATCATGTTGATACCAAATAAATTGGCCATTTTCAAATGTTGTCTCGTTAATCTCATCGTAGATGATTTTTTATAGCCCTCAGCTCGAAACAAAAAACAACAACACACGTTTTAATAAAAAAATTAGCGGAGTGATATTTCTATTCAAGTGATTTTCACTGATATCATATGGTAGCACATAATATTACATTCATTATATAGTTGAACGTTCAATGCTCTGTGAACAAAAACATGAAGAAATTATGTGACGTCACCACTTTTACACTGCTTTTCTGTACCACTAATTCTAAGCTCCCCGCCTTTACACTTTTCGAATCCTGTGTCTGGAGGACAGTGTCGTCTCATTCATCTCACCATCCTCAAAATATTATCCTGGCCCAGTTTAGCCTATATGTGCACAAAGGTGACATAAAGCCCCATTCATTTATCCATTTACACTCTGTAATGGCAGTCAGTGATCATGTCTTTGTCAAAACTGATTCTGATCAAGTATATAACATTGAACTTATTTATCAATTTGAATAGTTTCGAAAAGCGCACAATTTTACACAAACAACCACACCGTAGTGACAGTCGGCATTTGTCACTGCTGAGCTATTTAGAAAAGTGAAAAAACTGCCAGTTTATATTATTCAATTGCGAGACATATGCACATTAAATTATCCTCACAATACATCATTAGACAGAAGCTGTCACCCTAATGATCCATAACATGATACTTAATGGCACCTGCTCATCTTAGAACATAACAATACATGTAGTAACCTAGGACAACATAAATAGACCACGTGGTTTTATATACTCCGCCAAGCCATTTACAAGTACGCTGGTAACTGCATATCAATAAACAGGCCTAATAAGTGGTGGTTATAAATCACTGCAACTTAACAGTTGAACCAGATATAACTTAAAAACGAAGTACTCAGGCCACCTGTATATGGTCAATATTTGTACTAGACTGATTGTGATTTGTTCACTGCATTTATAATTGCCATACAACCCTTGATACAACATGAGCACTAATTCGGATTGTATCTCCCAATCGTACATATTTTTGTTAAAAGTTTCAAAATCTTTTAAAAAATAAATATTTTCATTTTCAATGTAAAGGTGTTGCACAGCACCAGACGTCAGTATCTCCAGAGAGGGCATAATTCAAATATTAGTATATTTGGAGCTTATCATTGATTTCTTCAATAAACAGCACACGCGGGGCATTGGCCCATTGCTGAAACACTGCACCAACTTCTTGAGTTTGCTGGTTTAGACTCATGGGATCAAAAGAAGTCTTTATTGAATAAAACTACAGGAACCTAATATCTCATATCAATACTCAACGCCCCGGGTACCATCAGGAGTCTGTGATCATGCGCACTGGGGCAGTCATGTGACCTGCGATCGAAGTGTCAGATGCGTTCGTGTTTTTGTAGGAGAAATTGTTATCGATCTATGATGAACCTAATAATAAGAAGTGGATAAGATATCAGCTGTGACATGACAGAATCAAAATACTCACTCACACGTGGATGCATATCATACTTATCTAAATGGTCGCCTGGCACTTGTTAAGGTCATGTTTCTCACTAAGCTCTCATGGTACGTTAGACATAATACTACCGGCCGGTTGGCCGAGTTCATATGGATCTATACGTCACAGTCATGCCTAGGCTCAGTGATGATGGCCATTGTATCTTATACAACAAGAACAAATAAGTATTCCTGTTCAGATAATTATTCAGAAAACGATGTTGCAAAACTCCAGTGAACATTTCCCTGAAATATTTTTGTATAAACCCTGGAAATAAAAGGTGTTTTTTATCAATTTGAAATGATAAATGTCTTCGTGAGCTCTTTCTGTTTTACTTAAATATCTATGTTATGTTATGTTATGGGTCTACGGCCATTATAAATATATTAATTCTTACAGTGCGGTGACCGACTTTATACATCATAATCTGACGTCTAGATTCTGACGTATAAAGCAGACGCCAGCTTCTGACGAATAAAGTGGGTCCCCGAGCTGAAAAGGATAATCGATTTGTCAAATTACACTAAAATTCAAGCTGCCACCAAATCCCATGTGGATCTATGTCGTAATTGACGCAATTGTCGGCTGGCATTTGTTCAGATTAAGTTCAAATGCTACATTAGATGAATACCAGGTCACCTAGAGATCACTGAGAAAACGAGTGGTTGACAAATAGTCTGGTGCGGTATGTCATTTTGGCCATTTTTTGTTGCCAAAATTGATTTTATTGTTTTTATGGCTTCATTAGGGGTCAAATAAGCCCAAAATATTGGGGTTCAATTTTTCCCGCCACTCAACTTCGTTTTATAGCACATTTAAAATGGCCACCATCGAAATCACATATAGAATGGTAGATGTTTCGTTGATCATGTTGATGGACCCTAAATATTCCACCAGGAAGGCGTATAAGTGATAGCGTAGAAACCGAGCAACTTCAATAACAATGTTTGGTACATATTTTCTTAATTTGCAAATGAACATTTTGCAACAGTCACAGAGGAAAATTGATAAAACTAGTGTGTCTTTTGCAAAAAAGTACATACTTTTTTGAGAAGTAGATAGGAGGGATTAAGGTTCGATCGAAATTTAAAAAATAGTACAAAATTAATATAAAATTGTGAGCAAATTGTGTGTTTCAGTAATGTTTCATGTGCTGTCAAACAAATGATCAGAGTCAATCATCATGATCATTACAATTGTAATCCATCCCATCAGCAAAATTATTGGATTTTCAGATCTGTTTCTTTAAAATTCTTAAATAATGCACTAGAACAAATAAAATAGGGGATTTTAATTCATCACAGCTCATGAGAGATATCCCATATTCTCCCAGATGCAGGGGCTACTCTGAGATCAACAATTTCATGAAACAATTAATTTAAATACTGACAGTTAAATCTCCGCGTCGAGGCAATATTCTAATGAGATGCAAAGCGAGTATTACCAATTAATATATAAATCGGTAACCTAACAAGGATGCCCGGCCGCGCAATGATTACAGTCTCTGTATCGCGTATACATACAAACTCTGTTATTGCGGACTAGATTGGAGTAGGACGTGGGCATTACCACAGCTGACATTTAAGCAGATGACAACACGCATTCAATGGCTTGGTTCATCGAAAAGACAATGAGGTTTAGGTTTAAATTTAGTGATTTTGATTTATATATTAACATATTGACAATTTTTAAATTTCAAAATGGCCGACTGTCGCTCACAATGACACAAGCCACACTACCTGGTTTGATTGTTATATAACCCACTGTTGCATTTGTAAAGGAGTCGTCTGCAACGCTGAGCATTTTAACTATATCTGGTACTACGGCAGTCTTATTTGCATCAATATTTCTTGAGCTCAATAACAACCCTTGGTGCAGGTGAACTAAGACATCTGACAGGAATGAACATGCTATATTTCACTTCCCACACATTTTGTTCTAATGGTGGGAGGTTTGGCCATCTGATAAAGCAGGTCTTGTCTCCCATTGACATGTGGTTGGCTCTCATAAGGTGCAGCTCATGTAGGTGAACATTTCCCATTCTAGATTTTTAGACAAGAATAGTTGCCACCGTAAAGATGGAATTATCATTAGCTGATTAGGCCAGAGGATTAGTACACTTGACATACAAAATTCGTTTATGCTTCCAAGGCTTTCGATGTACAAATTTAGAGAGGGAGAGGCAGCGCATCGATAGAATATCGGACTGCCACGTCATTCATGCACGCATCCCGGGTTTGAACCGTGCTGATCTCGCAGGGGTCTTTCAGAGAAATATCCCCTCTCAATGTGACTAGGTAATCACAGTTGCGGCCTCGTCGAGTTCAAGTTGAAACTAGTGTGTTGACGTTAATTTACAAGCTTTTTAAAATAACAATATATGTGGATCTAATCTGTTTACGTGTGAAGCTAATGTTACTTTCACAGACCAGTTAAGAGATATTGCACAAGATGCTTCATCATCACAGAAACCAATCAACTGTCAAGAGGTACGCTTGAATGCTTTTTCGTATGTGTGCTCAATAGATAGATATGTTATCTAGCAAAAAGTGGTAAAGATATTTGATCATCTGCGATAAGCCCATGTAAAAAGCTTTCAAGAAACCTATTTTAATTAGAAATATGCCACCATTTTCGGCAAAGTTACTGAGCAATATTAAAACTGATTTGCAACAAAGTAAAAGCTTCCACCGACGGTGAATTAACATACCCAAGCACTGTTGTGTATAGCATTGCGGCATTACAAAAAAATATTACTTTTGGACTACTCTGTTGCAGTACATATTTGATCTAATTATGCCTCAAATCACCAATTACTCAGTTAATGCATCAGTATTAGATTCAGAATTTGTCAGTATTCGACCAGAATATATTATTTGGTTCAAATTGCACCTGTTGAGGAATGACCCTCCTGTTAGTGTATCCTGTGCAGAAAGAAAGTGAATTCACCTGTCCTGGAGAAATTAGTACAAGCTCAACTTATTTTAGACACACGACCTCTGGTCACGATAAGGCGTTCTAGAGTATGCTCCCAAGAGTAGAAGTAACCCAGAGAGAGACATCATTAACCATAGTACCCAGTGCCGACTTCACCAAATGATAGGCCCGAAGTGGTTTTTGTATTACTCTTTTGTCATGAAGCATCCCTTGTGTAATCACTCACACGTGATCTGTGGACTGCCAATAAAGCGGTCCTAGATCTAGGCCTATTATTGGGACATCTTACAAACTTCTGACTTCATGAGCTACTCTCATGGTTTGATGATTGTGTCACTTGCATCAATCTGCAGAAAACTCAACTCAACGGGAACCAGTTCTAAGCAACTTGGTTTGGATGACAATGTACATACATAGTACTTAGTATAAGTGTTCATCAGTTTTTTCAGCAATCTTGACTTCTGCCTTTCTAGAATGACTTCTCGCAGGTTATCTAAATTTTCAACCACATGATGTTGTGTCTCGCGGGCATTATCATTTTTTCACCGGATAACATATTTATCTACTACTGAGCATACAATATGCAAACACATACAAGTGTATCTGTTAACATGACTGGGTTGGTTCAAAATGTATTAAGTTTTCTGTTCTCTTATTATGAAACATCATTTGTAATATTTCTTAATTTAATGATCTGTGGTAGGCTACAAGGCGTCTCTTGTAAACAGACTATCTTTGATTATGTTGTCCAGTTGAAAAAAATATCCCGTTACCCTTTTCCTGTATTTAGATTGGAACTGATTTACTGATACCTAGCGAAACATCTTTGTGGTTGTGAGTTGCTTGTTTCTTTCGCATAAGAAAATGAACCAAGGCATTGAATTTTTGCTGTGATCCTCTTAAATGCCAGCTATGGTAATGGCCCTGTCCCCTCCAATTATGGCTGGAATCTACACACTGATATCTCTTATAGGCTGTGATGATTTAAAAGTTCCCCTTTTATTTGTTATTGTGCATCATTTATGGATTTAAGAAAAACAAGATATAAAAATCCAATAATTTGATGGATGGGATGCTCCATAATTACCCACCAAGATTAATTGTGGTCATTTGTTTAGAAAATATGAAACATTGCTGAAACGAACAATGTGTGCTAATTTTATTTTATTTCAAATAACATTGACCCATCCCACTCACTTCTCAAAGTTATCAAATGTGTTTTGTAAAAGACACATTACCGTCAATATCAATTATCCTCTGTGACTGTTGTAAAATGTTTAAATGAAATAAATGTATCAAACATCGTAATTAAAATTGTTCAGTTTTTACAATCGCTTTACGTCACTTTGGTCAACTATTTGGGGACCATTAACGGAACACCTATCATTCAGAAACCATCAACAATGTACTGTTTATCATAATACGCACTAAACAACGCTCAATGTTTGAATTTTAGTTTTTTTTCAAATTCGCGAAAAAAAATGACCGAAAACGTATCAAAAATGTGTTTTATCGTTAATTTTAAAATATCTAAGAGACATCCACATTTTTCATGGGAACTATTGGATTCCTCGTACCCAAAAACATGGGTATAGACATCAAAATCGTGACTCTAGCTATGCTGTGGCCCAAGTTATAGCCAAATATGTGATTTCGATGGCGGCCATTTTGAATGTGTCATAAAACGAGGTTGAGGGGCGGGAAAAATTGAACCCCAATATTTCTAGCTTATTTGACCCCTAATAAAGTCAAAAAAAACAATAAAATCAATTTTGGCAAGAACTTTTAATTTTAGGCATATTTCTGACATACCGTACCAGACTAAAAGCTGGATTAGCCCATCCAAGATATGTATATAGTAATTTCTTTTATCCTGGATATTTAAATTATTTTGATGCCATATTACGCTCATTTACACTCAAACATCACATATTATTATTAATTCATTTTTGTTGATTTTATTACTGGTTCGAAGCTATTGTTTTGTCAATAAAATCTCCTGAAAATTTGGCGAACACCTGTTTAACTTTCCTGGATCTCCCGGGTTCAACATCTATTTATGTCTTGTCGGATTTGTCATCCTAAGTTATAAATAGCAAATATGACAGATCACGATCATAATCATCATCATGAAATGTACACAGCACCGATTCTGCTTTAGATTCATCGGCGATTCAATGAGTTTTTAACTCCCGTTTAAACTTTGTGAACTCAACAGCTCCTTCATTGCTGCCGGCTGTTCATTCCACAGGCGAGGGGACCCGACTGGGATTCGAACCCTGCTTCGAGCTACAACCGCACCGAATTTATGCAATGTATGATTTGAAAGTTGTTGGAAGTATGTCGCCATCAAATCGTTGGGTCATTGTTTTTCAATTAGGGCCCAACATTAAAACAACACTGGTCTCTGGTTTCCTAGATGTCTGGATTATATGAATAAAAACATGATGAATAGGAAAGATTATACATGCTGTGTATAATTTGAAGGATTTTGTACACGGCTCCCTGGACGGTCTGAATAATGACCGGTGCTTAATGCCCTTGACTAAGTCAGTAGGTCAGTAGGTCATATGTCGATGGTAAATCCAGTCCTTCTAGTTTGACAGCTTAAAGAAGCTGGGTCGTTTTGCTTTACTGAACCATGATATGTACATTGTGGCGGGCTCCAGCCATGTGGACATACGGGCTGTAGGCTCTGGCAGTGCGCCTGCCATGCACAGGCCATATCAGCTATATGCTGGACATGTGCTGGACATACGGGCTGTATACGCTAATAATACACTCTTTGCACGAGTTTCCGCGTGAACATTAGCCTGGACAAAACAGTTCAGCTTTGGTCACTGTGTGGCATGTTGTTATTGAAAAGTGTGTAACATTAGTCTGAACAAAACAGTTCAGCTTTGGTCACTGTGTGGCGTGTTGTTATTGAAAAGTGTGTAACATTAGTCTGAACAAAACAGTTCAGCTTTGGTCACTGTGTGGCGTGTTGTTATTAAAAAGGGTGTAAGGCTAGCAGTACGCTAGCCTTACGCAGGCTATGTTGACAATAGGCTGGCCATATGCTGGCCATATGCTGGTAATAAGCTGATATGTGCAGGTCATACTGAGATAACCCGCTGGTGATAAAGTACTCACAAGGTTTTTTGTGCATATCCCTGCAAGCACAAAACATTTCTATAAAATTTACACAGTGTTGGGCCAATGTCGAAGACGTTGGTCTGCCGTTGTATAAATTTTATACAAATGTTTTGTGTTTGCTGTGATGAAACTGATTTTAATAATTTATAAACGCATCTCATGCGTTTATCAAATACGTTATAATGTGACTTTAAATTGAAATATTTAAATCGTGGCTCAAATTGGATTGCTATTGACAATGGTAGGAGTGATTTTGACCCAGAAAACTATTCACCGGCCTCAATAGCACAGGCATGATGGTCACGTGACTAAGAACCTTGGCCAATACCCGGCCATAAATGAAATTGGCCGGGCTCGCCAGGCAACGTTTAACCCAGAATAACGAGGCAAGTTTGAGTACGCGAGGTGTCCTTAAAATATTGCTTCATCAACGGCAGGGTTTAGGAACGGTATGATAGAAATAACACATTTTAAGTATATTTGAAGCACTTAATACACCACATTATCATAAAGATCAAAAAAGGACGTAGATCACATATCTATTCTTATATTTACAAAATTAAACTGTTAACGAAATCAATTTGGCTGCATGGGCGATAAATAGGGTTTTAATGTTATGATAGGCTATGGTAAACCAAATATGCCATAAACTAATTATATATATCTTTTAAATTGAGGTGTGTATTTCAAACATCAAGTAATAATGTGTATGTAGCGGGAAAGTTTACTTCATAATTGGGGCACAATTTTAAATATATAATATCCTTAAAAATAATTAAATGCAAGTGTAGAGTGTACTGGTTAGTGTAGACCTGTCGGAGAGGACACGGGGTCATGATGGGTCACAGGGAGGAGAAGTAGTCATGATGGGTCACAGGGAGGAGAAGTAGTCATGATGGGTCACAGAGAGGACACGGGCTCATGATGGGTCCCAGGGAGGACACGGGGTTATTATGGGTCACAGGGAGAACACGGGTTCATGATGGGTCACAGAAAGGACACGGGGTCATGATGGGTCACAGAGAGGACACAGGGTCATGATGGGTCATAGGGAGGACACGGGGTCATGATGGGTCACAGAGAGAACACGGGTTCATGATGGGTCACAGGGAGGAGAAGTGGTCATGATGGGTCACAGGGAGGACATGGGTTCATGATGCGTCACATGGAGGACACGAGGTCATGATGGTTCCCAGGGAGGAAACGGGGTCATGGTGGGTCACAGAGAGGACACGGGGTCATGGTGGGTCACAGAGAGAACACGGGTTCATGATGGGTCACATGGAGGACACGAGGTCATGATGGTTCCCAGGGAGGAAAAGGGGTCATGGTGGGTCATGACAGGACACTGGGTTATTCTGGGTCACAGGGAGGACACGGGTTGGGGTCATGCTGGGTCACAGGAAGGACACGGGGTCATGATGGGTCGCAGAGACGACACAGGGTCATGATGGGTCACAAGGAGGTCACGGGGTCATGATGGGGCACAGGGAGGACACGGGTTCATGATGGGTCACAGAGAGGACACTGAGTCATGATGGGTCACAAGGAGGTCACGGGGTCATGATGCGTCACATGGAGGACACGAGGTCATGATGGGTCACAGGGAGAACGCGGGGTAGGGTCATGATGGGTCACAGGGATGTCACGGGGTCATGATGTGTCACAGGGAAGACACGGGGTCATGATGTGTCACAGGGAGGACACGGGGTCAAGATGGGTTACAGGGAAGACAAGGTGTTCTAATGGGTCACATGGAGGTGACAAGGTCATGACGGGTCATATGAAGGTCACGGGGTGGGAGTTGATCACTTCACCTTCACATTTACCTGTTTAGTGATCGTTTAACATAATACGTTTATGATAGTAATGATAGTTTATGATAGTCTACAAGATGGCAATATGATTAGACGACCACTCAGCGGACATAATAATATAAATATAAGGCGATATCACTTTACACAATATGTCACAAAGTCAATTATCTAAAAATTATAAGGGAAAAAACTAATCGGAAATTGAAGTGCGTCGCTGTTATCAACGATCGTGCACAAGGTCTTTGTTGTTATGTTTAATTTAAATCCTTACAGCGCTGAAATATTTTTTATAAACCATGGAGACCAAAGATTTTTTTTTGCAATTTGAAATCAACATACATGTCATGGTTAGCTTTTTCAAATCATTTGAATACCTATGTTATGCGTCTACGCTCATTATAAATATTTTAATTCTATCAGCGTGCGGATAGTTTTTATACGTAAGAACCTGACGTCTACAGACGTCAAATTTTGGCGTTTAAAGACGACCCCCACACTGAAAGGGTTAATGTGTTATTTTTTAATATTAATGACGCCAACGTTTAAATTCTCGCATATTTCAGCGCATTTTCTGTATACATTTTACATAGCAAACTATTATAATGCTCATTTTATGTCCATTTTTAATATTACTGCTATGTAATTGTCTACATTTTCCCGACATATCAGGAATAATTTTTTCTTCATTTTTGTTATTTTTATACCTCAAATTTGACTAATGCTTGGGCAAGTCTATTCCGCCAATAGCTCGGATAACTCACTCACTCACTCACTCACTCACTCACTCACTCACTCACTCACTCACTCACTCACTCACTCACTCACTCACTCACTCACTCACTCACTCACTCACTCACTCACTCACTCACTCACTCACTCACTCACTCACTCACTCACTCACTCACTCACTCACTCACTCACTCACTCACTCACTCACTCACTCACTCACTCACTCACTCGGGGGGGGGGGGAAGGGTGTCACCTCCGCGTGGTCCCCCCTGGGCAACTTCTTAGAAGGCCAAGCACACCCAAACTTTTCATCGAACTAGGTTTTTTTTATTTTTTTTGACGTGCAGTTTTTTGTGTTTGCTTTCCGGTGGTTTTTCACTGAGGTTATTATGTTTATTTTCGAATAGTTTTCAGTTTAAATTCTTTATATATTCTTTATATATTCATATTTATATATTTTATATATTTTTTCATTGTACTTGTGGTGCCTTACAGTGCTCTCACGGATTGTGATCGCTCTGTCGTGCTAGTTCTCGATGACAGACCCGATCCCCAGCTGTGGGGGCATTGTAGGTCTACTCATAGTTCCTCTATGATTTGTTTTTTTTGTGTTTGCAGTGGTTTGCCTTTGGCATCCTGGCGGGATGTCCGAAAGAAACCAGTGCTATATAATTATTTTTTCACTTTATTGTTTTAAAGGTTTCTCTGTGGCATCCTGGCGGATAATGCAGCATGTCATAGAGAAGCCATTGCCGTACAATTAGCCTGTGGTGACTTGCGGTGTCCTCACGGTTTGTGATCGCTCTGTGATGTCCTCCAATATCACAGACCTTATTACCAATTGTGGGGGCACTGTAAGTCTTTAATTTTTGAGAATTGTGGTTTCATGATGTCTCCGGCCGAAAAGTGAAGTAAAGAAGACATTTACTTACTTACTTAATGGTTTCTCTGTTCATTGTTTATGTCATTCATATTTATGTCTAAATGGGTTTACTTTTTTGATTATAGTATATAGTATTATAGTATATATTATATATTTGTTTTGACAATGACACTGTTTTGACTTAGACTTGTAGTTTTTACACAATCACTCCAATTTCATAGAGATATAGTGACTTGAAAAGTTGTTCATTTTATAATCACTTCATATTTTACATTATTTATACTGATATTTTTATACCCATTAAACTGTGTTGTAGTGTAGGCGCTACAACATGTCACCAGACTCGTTACATATAGGTGCCAGGAGCATCGTCATCTTATCATCTCAAACACTTTAAACTGAATATTTTAGTACGAACATGCTTTTATTAGCTTTGTCTTTCCTTTACTACTTTAACTATACAATATGGGATATTGTAATACCTGGAATTTTCACTTAAATGGCCATACTGGCCGAAAAGTAAAGCAAATATTTTACTCACTCACTCACTCACTCACTCACTCACTCACTCACTCACTCACTCACTCACTCACTCACTCACTCACTCACTCACTCACTCACTCACTCACTCACTCACTCACTCACTCACTCACTCACTCACTCACTCACTCACTCACTCACTCACTCACTCACTCACTCACTCACTCACTCACTCACTCACTCACTCACTGCCCCTGAAATGACACCAGATCACACATGGATGCAGACCATAATTATCTAAATGGTCGCCTGACACTTGTTAAGGTCATTGTATCAGATTCAGCTCATACAGTGCGCTAGAAAGAATGACTATCAGGGTTAACTGGTCCAGGTGAGAGAGTTTATCTAGATCTATACGTCACAATCATTGCTCGCCGCGATGATGATCTTTATTATACAAACAACACATACAAAGCAAATCGATCACATCCTCTGGGGTTTCGGAAACGACACCATGATTTAATAAACAGGCTGATATAACCTGTTGGCTGTGGAATGAATAATCTAAAACATGAGGTTACGAAAATGGGGTTTTAATTTTTAATCCCTGGATTACGCTATATCTGAGATCATACATATTATTCTTACAATCTAATTGAATATACTGGGAAGAATAACACACCTTTGTAACTGACAGACAACTGGGCTAGCTATCAATCAAGTGTTCTCTTTAAGTGAATACATTTATCGTGGTTACTTGTAAACTGGCTCTGTCAAATCACTGTAAAATAACTCAGAAGAAAACATTTAATTCACACTGTAAACCATTGTAAACAGACGCTGTCAAACCATTGTAAGCCATTATAAACTAACTATGACAAACCATTGTAACTAACTCTGGCAAACAGCTGTAAATCGTTGTAAACTGTGCCATACTATTGTAGACCGTTGTAAACTAACTCTCTCCATCAATGGTAAACCATTGTAAACTAACTCTGTCAATCCACTGTAAACCATTGTAAACTAACTCTCTCAATCCACTGTAATCTAACTCTGTCAATCAACGGTAAACCATTGTAAACTAACTCTGTCAATCCACTTTGAACCATTGTAAACTATCTCTGTCAATCCACTATAAACCATTGCAAACTAACTTTGTCAATCCACTGTAAACCACTGTAAACTAACTCTGTCAATCCACTGTAAACCACTGTAAACTAAATCTGTCAATCCACTGTAAACTAACTCATTCAATCCACTGTAAACCATTGTAAACTAACTCTCTCAATCCATTGTGAACCACTGTAAACTAACTCTGTCAATCCACTGTAAACCACTGTAAACTAAATCTGTCAATCTACTGTAAACTAATCCTGTCAATCCACTGTAAACCATTGTAAACTAACTCTGTCAATCCACTGTAAACTAACTTTGTCAATCCACTGTAAACTACTGTAAACTAACTCTGCCAATCCACTGTAAACCACTGTAAAGTAAATCTGGCAATCCACTGTAAACTAACTCTGTCAATCCACTGTACACCATTTAAACTAACTCTGTCAATCCACTGTAAACTAACTCTGTCAATCCACTGTAAATCACAGTAGACTAACTCTGTCAATCCACTGTAAACCACTGTAAACTAACTCTGTCAATCCACTGTAAACCACTGTAAACTAAATCTGTCAATCTACTGTAAACTAACTCTGTCAATCCACTGTAATCCATTGTAAACTAACTCTGTCAATCCACTGTAAACCATTGTAAACTAACTCTGTCAATCCACTGTAAACTAACTATGTCAATCCACTGTAAACCACTGTAAACTAACTCTGTCAATCTACTGTAATCCATTGTAAACTAACTCTGTCAATCCACTGTAAGCTAACTCTGTCAATCAGCTGTAAACCACTGTAAACTAACTATGTCAATCCACTGTAAACTAACTCTGTCAATCCACTGTAATCTATTGTAAACTAACTCTGTCAATCCACTGTAAACTAACTCTGTCAATCCACTGTAATCCATTGTAAACTAACTATGTCAATCCACTGTAAACTAACTCTGTCAACCCACTGTAATACATTGTAAACTAACTCTGTCAATCCACTGTAAACTAACTCTGTCAATCCACTGTAAGCTAACTCTGTCAATCAACTGTAATCCATTGTAAACTAACTGTGTCAATCCACTTTGAACCACTGTAAACTAACTCTGTCAATCCACTGTAAACCATTGTAACTAACTCTGTCAATCCACTGTAAACTAACTCTGTCAATCCACTGTAAACCATTGTAAACTAGCTCTGTCAATCCACTGTAAACCATTGTAAACTAAATCTGTCAATCCATTGTAAACCATTGTAAACTAACTACCCACGGTAAAACCACTTCAGATTAGCTTGGTACCGCAAGTAATATAAGAACCGAAAAGGCTATAAATGTCGCCAAAATCAAAAACGTTGAACAAATATTGATATAATGTTTGAAGACAGTTGTGCCAACACTAAACCTTAGTTAGAACAATGACGAAAACCCACCATTCTGTCCTGGCGGGATTAGAAAATCCTCAGCGGAACAGAATAAGTGACCGCTACAGGTCATCGTGAACCGTGGAGCAACGTTAGCTTGATTATTATAACTTATAGTGTAGGGTCTTATGTCAGTAAATGTGATCCCGTGGGAATTGCATGTTAATTCTTGACACCTGTGTTCAATTTAAAGAAAAATTCATACTGAACGAAATAAAATAGGGTGTCATTTTTTTTTTTAAGCTCTGAAGGTCATTTCCGGGGTCTTAAAGGTCATGACCCTAAAAACACACGGGAATTTTTAAAACGTTTGTATTTTCAAGATAATATAATCGTGTAATATAGCAAATTGAAGGCAATTGGCACAAATAGTCAACATTCATAATTAACAAATATTCTGAAAATTTAAAGGTCATTTCCGGTCTCTTGAAGGTCATAACTCTAAACACTCATAGAATCCATAGGCCAGAATTGGTCACCGTGTGACCCCCCCCCCCCCCCCACACACACACACTACTCACCCACACCAACTTTGATGTTACCAGTAAAACAATAAGGACGAAATACATATTTTGACCGTTTATTTGGGGGTACCCCCAAACCTAAAATTAGGGGTTAGTGTTACGCAAACGTCTGTAGTTGAAGTAGTAGCTGACCAATCTACACATGCAACATACCATTTAAAAGATAACTGAATATCCGTTCTACTGATGTATTGCATAATGCAGTGGATTAAACGGTTATCTCTACACATACGTTTAAACATTTGTTTTTATACGAATAATCAAAATCGACAACAAGACAAACTAGTAAAACATGGTCAATGGAAACGACTTAATAAAACATAATTATTGGCCATATATATATTTGACCTATGTTTTCTAAACCCAGATGTGTATATCTTTAAAACTGACTTTTTTAAAAATGTGTGTATTTATCCTGGGTTGAAATATGAAACATTGAACTTTGATCTGCAATTTAGACTATATTTTTGGTCCCGCTTGTTTTTACATAATTGGTGTGTGCTGAATTCGAATCTGTCGGATAAAATTATATATTTGGTGTCCTTCACCTTTAAATAAGCAAAACAAAAAATGGCCGCCAACACCACATCTTTTCTATATTTTTGTTACAAATTATTGCACAACTTCTGTTTTTTGCATGATTTTGAGTTGATAAATTTATGTCTCATGCTTTTCGATCAAAATGACCTAAATTAGACCTTCAAATTCAAAATGGTTACCGCCAACAGACAAATAAAAGTGTTTTCTATGCGCGTGAACTATAATAACATAAACAACATTTGTTTAATAGAAATCTAAAAAGTAGACTACGTATTACGGTAGATTAGGTTGCAAGGCATTCGAAACTGTGTTAAAGTGCAGTATATTCTAACATGCTTTGATGTGCTTAGTATTGAGATTGACATCATTATTTTAACAGTAAATATGCAAAATTGGATTTCACGAAAAACTATAGGTCAGACGATGAACAATGAACGCCAGAAATGCATGTTTCGGCCCCCAAGTCACACAAAATCAATAAATTGAGCAATTCCGAGCCACAAATTAAAAAAGAGGTTAAATTTACATTTTCATAGCCATTTTGTTTCTTGCTCATATGAAGGTAAATTTCGCTGCCATTTTGACTTTTTTTTTTCAAATTTACTCGTCAGTAACGCTTAGTCCTAATCCACTATGTTACCACAAAAAAATCATATTATTGTTTAGCAGTCTACTTATAGTAACAGTAAATACATAAAAAATCGGCGGATGTCTTGGATCTAACGGGCAAATAAAGGTCGTTTCTTTCCAAAAACACAAGAAAAAATTTTACAATTGAAAATCTTGCAGAAACCATAAATTGTGCGTTTATCTGCGACAAACTATACAAAACATAGGGTTTTCTTAACATTTTGGTGGCCATTTTGTGTTTTGTTAATTTGAAGGTAAAGGTCTCCAATTATGGAACGTTATCTGACAGATTCACATTCAGCACACGTAAATTATGTAAAAACAAGTGATTACAAAAGTATAGGCCTACACTAAAATACCGAGCAAAGTTGCATGTTTTAGATTTCAACCCAGGCTAACTAGACTTATTCTCATAAAAGGCTGCAATATTCTTTCATTAAAAAAATATGTGTGATATTTATATATATAAATAGCACACATTTGAAAGCATACACATATCTGGGTTCAGAAAACATAGGCTAGATATGGATATGTCCATGAATACCATTTAATATGTTGTTTTTAATGACCATGTTGACTAGTTTGTTTTGCTATTCATTCTGATTATTTTATAATAAAAACATGTTTGAGCGTATGTGGAGACTCTACTGCAATGGGTGATGTATTAGTAGAACGGGAATTTGATTATCTGTTATATGGTATATTGCATGTGCAGATTGGTTTATAAGAACACCAACGACATACGTTTACGCAACCCTACCCCATAATTTCGGACAGGTCAGGGGATACCCCCATAAAAGCGGTCAAAATATAAAGTTCGTCCCTTTGTTTACCGGTAACATCTTATTTTATGCTTTGGACATATCAAAGCTTAATAAAAGTTGGTGGGGGTGACTAAGTCGGGGGGGGGGGGGTGGGTGCATGGTGACCTATCCATGGACTAATATGTATATTTGAAAACTTTGCAATAGTTGACATTGAAATGACCTTCGATAGGTTTTTTTAATTTGATGATATTTCCTGAACAATTTCGGTCATTTTGACGTGTTACACGACTAGTAAGACATGTGTTTAAAACAATAAACAAAAAAATAAATGAGATCTAGGGGTCATGACCTCTAAGGGTAAAAAACTGACCTTAAGGTGACCTAAAAAAAATGACACCCTATTTTTTGGGAATCAGCATACAATTTTGAACAAGAAAAACGTTGGTGACAAGAATTAACACAGATTCCCACGGGATTACATAAGACCATACACTATAATAGTCATCGTTGTGTACTTCGCAGTGATGATATAACCATGTCCCAGTAAGCCCCCTAGCGGTCAGACACTACATTACTACATTCAACAGAGGTCATTCATCACAGTTTTTAGGTGTTTTCCTTACATTAGCCGCACCCCTGGTGTTGTAGCTGCTATTGATGGTTATTAGATTAGCTTGACCTGCTTGAATCACAGCGAGAAATAACATCAGACTGAGAACAGTTGGTGGACAAACAACAATGTTGGCCCATCGTATGCGCCGGCCCAAAATTGAAATGTCATCGGCCCAAAGTGTTTTCGCAGCGAGGAATCACATCAAACTGACGGAGGTGAGTAGCCTCTACCGCTCATTTATAGGCCATACTTGAAGGTATAACATTCAACATGTCTAATTTAGCAAAACATTTATCATGGTTATAGACCAAACTGAGAAGAAGAACATCCAACTTATCTAATCTAGCAATACATTTATAGGTCATCCTATGTAATACAGAAATGCAATCATAGGCCATGACATTCAACCTATCTAATCTACGAATGCATTTATAGGCCCTTGTTAGCAGTAAAACATTCAACCTATATCTGACTAAGACATTTTGATGTTTTCAAATTTACAATATATATAAGTATATATATTTCAGCCATGTGAGGGTTTATTCCACGTCCACGCTGCAGGACACTTTATTCGATGAAGATTGTTCATAGCTCATCCATGTATTAAGCGCCAATGTATTAACCCTTTGAGTGCGGGCGACGCTTTTAAGCGCATTCATACTGTTTTTCCACAAATAAAATTTGACAGAAATTGAACAAATATGCATGTATAAATCTTGAGTAAAGCCCCCATTGTGAAATTTAGCAGGTTTAATTTTTAAGTGAGGAGGTATTTTCCTTTCATTTGAAGTTGGCAATTGCGTGAGCAATGCCAACTTCAAATGAAAGGAAAATGTTAAGTAGTAATGAAGCACTTAAATAGTTAAGCGTGAATACAGTCGTTTTAATCCATTATATTTTATATACAGGTTAAATCATTGCTATTCACTGTTCTCGCACTCTGACTGTCGGCTTTCACTACGATACGTATGGTGAGATCAGCCCATCTCGCACTCTCACATTTTGCTTTAGTTTGATTTGCTCAGTTTTATTTTGCCATTTTAAAAAGATATTTGTACGAGAAATACACACTGCATCGCTGGTACGGCGGGATGACTAATCTCAGCATAAGTCACCACATGAAGCCCTCGCCTAAAGGCTCGGCTTGATGTGGTGACTGATGCTGAGATGAGCCCATCTCGCCTTCCCAACGATGCCGTATGCATACATTATTGGGAACGAAATATATATTTTAACATCAACATTTTCAAATCTTTGTTCACGAAATAAACAAATATGAGTAATTTTTTGTATAAACATATTTTATTTTGCAATCGAAACAAATACAAAAATGTAATGCAAGGTTTCTCTTGCTAGAGTAATTTTCAGATCATAATTCCTAAAATCAGTCCCCGCAATGAAAGGGTTGAGGTTTATTCTCAAATACCATATGTATGCAGCACGCAGCATAAATTTAATTAAATTTAATTATGGCTTGACCGTCACTTGGTGTGATTAGTATCGGTTTTACATAATTCATTACAAAACTGATCGCCCAGATTAAGTTTTACATCGGATCTGATTATCTGGGATCCTATGGTCGGACAGTCCTATTTTCTTTGATTATGTTCCCAATTCTCAAGTTTAATAAAATCAGACAGGTAGCGATGTAAGTCAAACTAACAGGGCACATATCAACTGTTAAAATGGACCCATAACATAGGTATTCAAATAAAGCGGAGAAAGCTAACTAAGACATTTAACATCAGCGCTTTAAGGGTTAATATTAGCAGTTCTGGGGCTCATCCAACAAAAAATCTTAAAATTAGGATTATCTTAACTTTATTTTTATTTTTATTAGAAAAGTTATTATTTATCTTGAAACAGTAAGGTAAGCATACTTCATCCATGACCATTGAAAGAGTAGCTCAACCTGTCACATGACATTAACGCAGTCATTCATTTGTTATTAAAATTGGAAGTCAGAAATATTCACCCCTGCTGAAGCACAGCAAATCCGCGATGATGACGGAAAAAAAGCGATTGCCTGCAAAAAGAAAGGATTAACATGCCCCAAAACGGCCGCACAATCTTTTTTATTCCTGTCTGAATAATAGTCCCAGGGTGGCAGTTTTCCCCGCGATTTTTTTCTTTCTTTGACAAATTACACCTTCTTGCTGTGAAATAACTAGTCGGAAATGAATTCACCATTAAGGCTCCGATCACGACTATAATAAGTGGTAACTGTTTCATTAGCCGTTTAAATCACTTTTATTAGGAATTAAATGAGTGTTTAAACATCAAGATTTGCAAATACGAGTCATCCCGCCAAGGCAGATTTAGTTGTTTCCATAAGTGAGTGAACAAAATGTTTCTTCCCCGCTCACTTGTAAAGATTCAATATTGTGGGGACCGAGAGGTAGCGTGCTCGGCCTCAGATTTCAAATGAGTGACAATTTAAGCTGTATGTCAGGGGTTATGTAGCGACTCAATGGCTATCGGAACTTTAGGCCACCTTTGTGTACATCCAGGCTAAACTTGGCCATCTGAGAAAATGTCCTGGGGATGTTGAGATGAATCATGAATCAGACGACACTGTCCTAGAGGCACATGAGTCGAAATACGTTACCTGGTGGTCTGAACTCGAGAATAGGCCTTCTACCCCTCGGTCACTGAGCCTGCTTACAACACAGAATGTCCAGATCTACAGTATATGACGAGTGGCGATTACAATTTATCTACATTGGATATGTTGATGCTTTAGTAAGATCCTTTTTCTTAGGTTTTCCCTTATGATGTTACATTTGTTATATCGTTTAATGTTTTTTATGTAATATTTTATTGTATCATAATAGTATGGTCTTTTATAATATTATTGCATGTTCAATTTTATATGTATTTCCTAATGTAATGAGGGTTGAAGAAAAAAAAAGATGCTTACGTTTGACAAATATGTGTGAAAATAACGTTTAGGACGACCCGCATAATCTACTGACAGTCATTTTAACTGACATTTAATTGTAATGATTGATTTACAGGACATCCCGCATTGTGCGACAGCGTTTATGTACCTGTTTAGGCTTTATTTTACTTTGAACACGGTAATCTGACTTGTTAAGACTATATATTTGCTGATGTCTCACATATATTGACGAGAGTTCCAATAGAGATCGATGATGATGATATTTATAATGTTGACTTTCTATATTGTTAAACCCTCAGATCAACAGCAACAGCAGCAGCAGCGCGGACCAATGTGGACAAAACAACAGCAGCAGATAGCGCTGTTAGCGAGAGCTCGCTAAACTATCTCAAGCTGTGAGATCAACTGCGCCGCCGATATCAGCAATCAATGTAAGTAATGTAGGGTGCGACAGCAGCAAATACCAATCTAAGTAATGTTCAGCGGAGTACCGTTTCTGTTAGCCATGTAAGTAATGTACGCGGTGACAACAGCAAATGTCAATATCCAGCAAACCGGGACTTGGTTTCAGCCGAGTGGAGTATCAAAGCAATGTTAATGAAAGCAACAGCGGCCATGTAACATCAGCCGCTCATTATGAGAAGCAGAACAATGGAAGCAAAATAAAAACAGCCAACTCTGTACAACAAGCACCATCCAAGTAAGAGAGAGCCAAACAACAACAGCCAACTCGGTACAAGAAACACCATCCAAGTAAGAAAGAGCAAAACAACAACAGCCAACTCGGTACAAGAAACACCATCCAAGTAAGAAAGAGCAAAATAACAACAGCCAACTCTGTACAACAAGCACCATCCAAGTAAGAGAGAGCCAAACAACAACAGCCAACTCGGTACAAGAAACACCATCCAAGTAAGAGAGAGCCAAACAACAACAGCCAACTCGGTACAACAAGCACCATCCAAGTAAGAGAGAGCCAAACAACAGCAGCCAACTCGGTACAAGAAACACCATCCAAGTAAGAAAGAGCAAAACAACAACGGCCAACTCGGTACAAGAAACACGATGCCGACAGTACAAGCAACTGGCAGCGCCATCAGTGATTGCCCACTGAAATGTCTCAAGCTATGAGAGCAAAAGCACCGCTGCTATCAGCAATTACTGTAATTAATCTAAGGTGCAGCAGCTGCAAATGCTGAAGTCCAGCAAACGATTATCAGACAAGTACCTGCAGTATTAGCTCCGTATGTAATGTGTGGGACGACAACAGCAAATGCAAATATTCAGCCAGCCAGCACAAGCCAAGTGCCGGCTCTATCAGCCATGTAAGTAATGTACGGGGCGACGACAGCAGCAAATGCCAATGTCCAGCAAACCGATACGTTATCTCAGTAAAGTGCCGTCCACATTAGCAATGTGTGGGGTGAAGTAGTCTAATCAGCAACAACCACGAACGCATTGTGCGCAAAAATAGCCATGTCCAAAAGATATCATCAGCTGCAGCTACAGTAACATCACTATGAACAGTTGATACAACAGTAACAATAGTTGGGGTTCAGATGCTCACAACTATACAGCAATAATACGTCCCCCGGATATGAAAGGGTGTATTTGCCACAAAGTGGCAGATACACCCTTTCATATCCAAGGGGACGATTTTACCCAAACAACATGAAATACATTCACATATATAATACATCGCTTTCTCTGCTGCTGTATCGAGTCTAGGCAGCAAAAACAATGAGCCCCCGACATTGTCCCTGTGTTGGTTTGATGTTGAAACAGCGTTTGTCACGCTGGCCCAGAACAATGTCAAAGCAGAACGATGTCATGTGTGCTGTGGCAGTAAATAGGTCGGTCAGAAGAAAGAGAATTTCAATGGCTGTGTCGTAGCGACAAGATTTAGAACAACGAAATAAAGATCACCAATGTCTAATATTATAAGGCCAAGAAAAGAATCAGCAAAAGTCTTTCGGGGTGATACGATGACTGAGAAGTAGCGTGCTCGATCACCTACAGCTCAGTGTTATCCTATTTATTCAGACTCACCTTAAGCTCTATGACCACAACATTGACCTAACATCCCGTTCATTCATTCATTCATCCATTCATTCATTCATTTATTCATTCATTCATTCATTTATTTATTCATTCATTTATTTATTCATTCATTCATTCATTCATTCATTCATTTAATCATTCATTCATTTCTTCATTCATTCATTCATTCATTTAATCATTCATTCATTCATTCATTCATTCATTCATTCATTCATTCATTCATTCATTCATTCATTCATTCATTCATCAATCCATCCATCCATCCATCTATCCAACCATCCATTCATTCATTCATTCATTCATTCATTCATTCATTCATTCATTTATTTACTCTTAAATTCATTTATTCATTCAGTGATTCATTCATTCGTTCATTCATTTTGGTCTTTCATGGATTCATTTATTCGCTTTTCTCTTGGGCTTTCGTTTGTTTGTTCGCTCGTTCGCTCGCTCATTCGTTTGATTGTTCGTTCGTTTGTTTGTTTGTTCGTTGGTCCGCTCGTTCATTCATTCATTCATTCATTCATTCATTCATTCATTCATTCATTCATTCATTTATTCATTCATTCATTCATTCATTCATTCATTCATTCATTCATTCATTCATTCATTCTTTCTTTCTTTCTTTCTTTCGCTCATTTATCTCACTAACAGCATCCTCAACAGCTACAACAAATGACATTACTGTCACTAGGTAAAGTAGCAGCCACAGCTAGCTGCTCTACCACCATCACCACCACCATCTTCGACCACATTAGTCCAATCCCGGATCCCAGAATGCCGCTGTTCAATTAGGCGCCATCTCACCAGGTGGAGCTATTTCACAGTGTCCCCTGCTGTCTGTCAAGGTATCACGGCACAAATGTAGCGGAAGCCCTTTTTGTGCGGCTGGAGAGTACATTCATGGTGAGATGAATGGAAGAGCTGCTTCATCGGAGACACTGCATTAAACGTGAGGTCACGTCTCTCAAAGGTCAAACACATTAGAATGTGGGACGTGCCAATGAAGGAATTACGGTGTTCTCACACTCTTTGTGGTGATTTTCACTGTGAAACACATCGATATCAGCCCAAATAACACTCGGTGCAGTGGTTTTTAATTAATTATGAATTAATTAATTAATTAATTAATTAATTAATTAATTAATTAATTAATTAATTAATTAATTAATTAATTCATTCATTCATTCATTCATTCATTCATTCATTCATTCATTCTTTCATTCGCTCATTCATTCATTAATTCATTCATGTATTAGTTCGTTCGTTTATTCATTCGTTCAGTCGTTCGTTCGACTATAGACGTCAGACTCTGACGTCTATAGTTGATCCCCGCGCTGTGACGGGTAATCATGATCAATGTTGTTTCCCCATGGCGCTGTTCATTTTCATGCCTCGTCGTGTGATTCGCGGTTGACCTTCTAATACACAGGGGATATCACCCGGCGTCGCTGGGGGTCCGATGTGACGGAAATAATACACCTTATACACCCAAGGGTGAAACTAATACCGGTAATTGTCTGAAACATAGACTGCCAAATCACGTCTATCTAGACGAATGATGCATTGATTAGGATATAAAACTGCGCTCGAAAATCAATGAAATATTAGCTATTGACCATTGACTTGTTTACTAATCAATCAGTTCAATCAATCAATTCGGTAACTTCTATAGCACCTAAATCCTCAGAGATACGAGCTCAGAGGCGCACAATCTAAATCGAAATCAGCTCAATGTCGAGAGTCAAAGCGTAAGTCGTCAACTGGGCGTCGAATCTCCGAGAAATTAGGGGGGGGGGGGAGCTGAATCAAAAAGAAAAGCCTTCAGCATTTTTTTTAAATGAGGTGACTGTACTCGCAGTTCTCAATTTAACCGGCAGTCAGTGAATTCCAGGTGGAGTGAGCTGCAACTGCAAAAGCCATTGACCCCCCATTTTGTTCGAAAACGTGGAACAGTTAACATATTTGTGTTGGAGGATCTAAGCATTCCTGAATTTTGAAACGGGACTAAATAATTAAAGAGATATGTAGGTTGGTGAAAAAGCAAGGCTTTAAAAGTGATGGTACAGAGTTTAAAACATAGAAAAAAATTAAGAGAGGCTTAGATCTGCTAAAACGATATGCTTTACAGACTACATATGCCAGACAATTGTATACCCGTTGCAATTTTTCAATGTCCCTGTCAGAAAGATTGTACAAAAGGGAATTGTAATAGTCAAGATGACTAGTGACTAGAGCACATACAACAGATTTTGCAGCTTCTGGGCTAAGGTACTTCCTAATACGCCGAACGTCACAGATGTAATAGAAGCATATTTTGCAAGTCTGAGAGATTTGTCGTTTGAAGTTAAAATCACAATCAAAAATGAATCCCAAATTTCTAAAGAATGGAAAGAATGGTCAAGTAATAATATAGG
Organism: Flabesymbios commensalis; assembly: GCA_964017125.1. Taxonomy (NCBI): domain Eukaryota; kingdom Metazoa; phylum Annelida; class Polychaeta; order Terebellida; family Flabelligeridae; genus Flabesymbios; species Flabesymbios commensalis. Next base: position 4,584,735 of record OZ024912.1, read on the forward strand.
GAATAGATCTTTGAATGTTTCTCTTTTTTTTTAAATTCGATGATGATTAACTCGGTTTACTTTGATTTAGCTTTAGCTTTGAATTTGTCATCCAAGTGAAAACAATATTAATACCGGATTTCAAATCAGTTAGGGATTCTATAGCTTCAGAGCCAGATAGAGATATATAAATGTGTGTGTCATCGGCATAGAGATGATGCTGTACATCATGCTCGGCGATGACGTGACTGAGGGGAGCATGTATAATATAACATGTTAGTATAATATAACGTTTTTTTTTATAAATGATGAGAGCGATGATAGTATTAACCCTTGAGGCGCTAATCACGTTTTACTAACCGGCTAAATTATTGTCATTATGTGCTTTGCCAATGTAGGTCTCAAATGAAAAAAATATGAGAGGGGGCAGGGGTTAGTACCCTTTTTTCCAAAACAAATTTTGCCTCAACTTCGAAAAAAGTTGCCCCAAGTCTCTAGTGAAGTCAGCGTACATAGAAAAAAAATACGACTGACACCTCACAATTTTTTTTATTGTCTCCATTGTTCGAATGGGCTTACTTCAAACAACGAACAATATCGACTAACGCTACCAGGTTACTTTTTAGTTTGGGCTGAGATGCCGCTTTTGCTTGTACCCTTAAAGGGCTGAGCTATTTATATAAATCAGGAGAACAAATGGTTATTTTCAATTTGAAATCATCATGAGTGTCCTATTTACCTCTATCTGCTTAATTTGAATAGCAATGTTATAGATCTACGGCAAATTTCAGTGCGGAGATAGACGTCAGATTCTGACGTCTAAATCAGTCCTCGCGCTGCTAGGATTACAGAATTACCAATCACAATATCAATCTCAATAAATAATACTCATCTGAAAAAAATTGAAATATTGTATTTAACTTAATGTATGATACAAAATGGATGTAACCACGACCATATTTTCATATGACCAAAGGTAGAACAGATTTAGCTAAGCTTTGGCTGACTTTTATATGCCATGGACCCAGTACTTGTCAGACGAATAGTGTTGTGGGACAAAAGAAAGTCAGCTCAACGATATTGGTGCAAACACCGCAGTCCATATGAAAACATTAAACCTTACCATATATCACACGTTTTAAAACACTGACCCTTTAAGTACTGTAATTTAATGTATCGTTTTTCTTAAATAATATATCATAATAATAATATTAGTTCAAATATTGTTCATGACAAACACGCTGTGTACTAGATTTGACTGATTGATTCAGTCAGTCGTGCTCTAGATAAAGTACCAGGCTTATTGTCAGCGACCGGAGAGACATGTCGTCTCCTAATAGGGGCTGAAATCGAGCAATCCCCCCAGCTAAACATCTGGTCTGCTGGTTTGGTATATTTTCAGCACAGAGCACAGAGCTAGTTCCAAGACATTTATATCCGAAAGGGCAGATCGTGTAACATTCATCAGCTGCTATTACTCAAATGTATCACAAATAATGTAGATGGCTCGAACATATAGTGCTTCACACAAGTAACACCACTTTCCTAAAAAAATCAATACAATTAACTTACTATTTCAAGGCTTTTCATCTTTACTTTATACAATTATCAGAAATGACATTTTTTTTTGGCAACAGATGTGATACAATATGGTAAAACTTAAGCTGTAGTTGCTCTAGAGTTATTTTAGTGTTAAATACAGCGCAATTAGACGATAATGTTCCATAAAATCCCACATGAGCTTCAAACTGACATTTATTTAATTTCATTTGATCTTAACCCTTAAAGCCTAGGAAATGTTTAATCATTTAAGTCGTGTTGAGGGGTTTAACCCTTTACGTCCTCACGATGCATTGAAGTATCAATTTAAATCCCTGAAAACAGACTTAATTTTCCTATAAGTAGGGCTTTTAGAATGAATATTTCCATGAAACTGATTGACCAATACATGACAATTTTCTACAATTTTTCACCCACATCAAATCATCTTCATCTACTACAAGACGAGAATTGCGACAGCAATTCGCGGCTTGTAGAAGATGAAGGTGACAATGATACATTCAGGCTTGAAAGGGTTGAACGATGGGGACAATTTCTTTTCAATATCTTACTTATCCCTCTCTGCTTTTTTATCTGCCGTGTTGTGGGTCTACGATTATTTTTTATAATTCTTTCAATGCGGAAATCGACTTTAGGGGCCAGATTCTGACGTCCATAGACGACAGATTCTGACTTTTAAGGACGGTCCTCTCTGACTTTCAAGGACGGTCCTCTCTGACTTTCAAGGACGGTCCTCTCACTAAAACGGTTAAATATAATTGATAGTATATATAATCCCGAAAAACTAAAGAAATTAACTTTTCTCAAAGCAATATATTTTGGATCAATCGCTATTCTATAAAACATGATGAAATCAAGATGGACGATTTAACGGTGTTTCTAACTACAGTAGTCATACTTTATCGTGTGATAGTCACCTAATTACAATCATGTGACACTTATATGACAATGACATGACACTGACACGACAGCGACACAACATGGCACTTACATGACATTAACATGACACTCACATGACACTCATGACACTCACATGACACTCATATGACATTCACATGACAAGCACATGGCAGTCACATGAGACTCGTGATACTCACATGACACACCTGACACTCACATAACACTCATATGACACTCACGTGACACTCATGACACTCACATGACACTCATGACACTCATGTGACACTCATATGACAATCACCTGACACTCACATGACAAGCGCATGTCACTCATGTGACAATGACTTGACACTCACATGACTCTCACACTTATGTGACACTCACATAACACTTACATGACACTCAGATGACCCTTATTTGACACTCATGTGACACTCACATGACAATCACATGACAATCACACTCATGTGACACTCACATGGCATTCACATGACACTCATGACACTCATGTGACACTCACATGACAATCACATGATAATCACACTCATGTGACACTCATGTGACACTCACATGACAATCACGTGACAATCACATGACACTCACACTCATGTGACACTTATGTGACACTCACATGACAAAAACATTACAATCACACTCATGTGACTCTCACATGGCACTCACATGACACTCGCATGGCACTCATATGACACTCACATGCCACTGGCATGACACTGATGGGCGCATTACGATGTCATCATTATGCATTTGTAAATTGGCAGTTTAGCAACTCCAAGGGGACAATATTAGAGACATGACATTTTACGAACGACAAGAAACAAAAGGAACGACACTAAAAAGTACTGCTGTACTGAGTAGGATGTGTTGACATAGAAGTGACCTCCAGTGCGACAAGGTGACCTTCTATACGCGCCAGCAATGTCAGACCTTATTGTGGCCAATCTCTCACTGAACTACAGCCAGGCTTTCCTGATTACATTTACTCTCCTAGTAATATATTCGTTCTATTTGTGGCAATTCTCACGTCACTGACTGGAAAGGACAAATAACAATGAGTGTTGTAACTGCATTATTGTCAGTGTGTGGTGTGGAATCCAAGAGGCAATAACCTCTGTAAATAAAATGATCTTAAACCCTAACAACCCTAACAAATCACTGAGTCCAAAGTTTTTTTTTCAATTTGAAATTATCTTACATGTCTTTAGTTAGTTTTTTCCGCTTCATTTGAATACCTATGTAGTGGGGGCTCTTAAGTCAATATATGAGATGAAGTGTGCACTTCTGGAAAAAAAATTGTGAATTTTGGCACACAGATAGTTGAGATCTTCCTGTACAGGAATTTTGATGGAAGCAAGTTGGTACGTCCAGTTTTTGGCCGCCATCTTGGTTTTCAAAATGGCCGCCACTTGGTACCTATATTCATCAATATTTTTAAAAGGAAGACACTCAGACAGCTCATAAGAAGCCGATTTTCTCATGAAAGAACCCTGGAGGCATTTAGATCAACATACTAAGCGTTCTAGAAAATCCTTCCCATGCACTCTGACATATTCAAGATGGCGTCCAAGATGGCCGCCAGCGTATATTCATATTTGATAAGTAGCGTAAAATGATTGATTTCAGCTCAATTTTCTTTGTAATACACCTATTCAAATAGTTTAATGGTCAGTAAAGCTATATAGACTACCCCCAGGAATTTTGAAAACATATTTAACCATTTTATCACAAGAGGCTTTTTAGTGAACGCCCATGTAATCTCTATTGGGAAAACAATATTATATATAATCAAATCATAAAGTATTAATGGTGATGTATATTGGTTTCAGTAATACTACATTAAATGCATACTAAAAGCACGCTTATATTGGTTACTTAATTTGTGTTTTTATTTATTCAAGATGGCGTCCAAGATGGCTGCCAGTGTATGGGCAGATTTAAGAAATTGTGTAAATGCTTTAAATTTTTTTGTAATACATCATTTCAACTATTTTTATGGTCTGTGAGTCTATCTAAACTACTCCCAAACAACGTTAAGCAATATTTAGAACCGTAACTTGAAAGTTTTTGATTAGCGATATAGCGCTATACCGAAATGTAATTAGTGAACCACTTAGCCCTTAAACCTTCCCAGCTGTTTTACGGGTGTGAGACTGATTTATGTTTTTGCGTAAATTGATAGATTTTAGCTCAATTTGATTTTGTAATGGACAATTTCGAATAGTTTCGTGATCCGTAAATCTATATAGGCTACCCCATATATTTAGAAATATATTTAACCCTTTTATCCCAAGGGGCTTTTTAGCTAACGGCTCTGCAATCTCTATTGTGACAACTTTATTATTTATAATCAATTAATTCCGTATTAATGGTGGTGTATTGGTAGTTTAGATAAACTCACAGACCATAAAAATAGTTGAAATGATGTATTACAAAAAAAATTACAGAATTTTCAATTATTCAAAATGGCGTCCAAGATGGTTGCCTGTGTACGGGCAGATTTAAGAATTTGTGCAAATTCGTCATTTCAACTAGTTTTATGGTCTTTGAGCTCATCTAAACTACTCCCCAACAATGTTAAGCAATATTTAATACCTTAACATGAGAGTTTTCATTTGGCGACAAAAAACACCCCAAAGGTAATTGGTGGACCACTTGGCCCATAAAATTTTACAGTTGTTTTCCAGGTGTGAAACTGATTTGTCTTGGACAGATCATTTGATGATATATTTCATGTAAGTGTGATGTTTTTTTTTTGAGGGAACCTCTTATTGTCAGTGCAGACGCCTGGTAATAATGTCACTGTACACATACTGGATCACAAACATTATCAGTGATTCATGTAACTTAAACGATATATATAGGTGCTTTATTGCATGCACTGGTATGTCGACGTCGATCAATTGCCGCTGGAAAGGTTCTTGTATTTATAATGACAGTGTATATAGGGCTCTTGTGTAAATTCTACTTTAGAGACGAGTCCAAATTGTTACTTTTTTTCAAATAAAAAAAAAAAGACTCGTATGGCATAATGCTACCGCCACTATTTTTTTCTCTTGTAATGTTAAAGGCGTTGGAATTGTTGATACCACATCGATGGTCTTTGTCATAACCCTCCCCAGCGTCAAAAAACCATTTCAGAATTATCTGCAACGGCGTGTTGTGGTGCAGCTGACAAAATTGGGAAAGATGTGTTTATTAACAACTTTCATACTCCATCTGTGAAAACATCTTAGCTCCTCAGCAGTCTGTTGACGAACCTGCTTTGGTCTCCATTATGACACATGATCACGCTAAGGATTTGTGCGCCTCTGAGCTCGGTCCGCTGAGGATATCGGCGCTATAGAAGTTTTATTGATAAATTGATTATTGATTGATTGATTGTACACCTATAGAGTTACTAGACTGTACCAAATTTGGTAACGATCCATCAAGGTCAAATACACTAGACTAGGTCAAAGTAGGCTAGTATAGAAAGTGGACCAAAGTATACAAACCCCAAACAGCACATCTAGAGCTGCTGCGAATCATTGAAACAACATTTGGTCCATCAAACCAATAGTTTTAATGTTATGGTCCGGAAAAGAGCGCAACATCAAACTGGGTCAAAGTACCATACTGAAAGTAAACATATTTAAGTACAGTAGCCCAAAAAGGTATATCTAGAGCCCCTGAGGATCATTTGCACTAAATTGAGTATTAATCTATCAAGTATTTTCTACCCATAGATCCGTTTTTAGGACATTTGTCACACAATATCCCTATAGACACTGTCATTATATCTCAATACACCACCTGTCCAGCAGAAATTATTATCATTGACATACCAGTGCATGCATTAAAGCACATGTATATTTGTAAGTTACATGTGTCGCTGATAATGTGGCTCACCAACTGCATTTTAGATGTTTTATGTCGCCAACTGAAAACCCTCATGTTGAGGTGCTAAATATTGCTTAACGTTGTCCGGGAGTATTTTAATGGAGTCTCAGACCATAAAACTAGTTGAAATGATGTTTTACTAAAGTAAGTTGATAACAAATTAAAGAATTTACAAAATTTCTCAAATCTGCCCATACACTGGCAGCCATCTTGAACACCATCTTGAATAACTAAAAATACAAATTAATTGACCAATAAGCGTGCTTTTAAAATATAGCTATATTACTGAAACCAATATACATCACCATTAATACTTAATTAATTGATTATAAATAATAATGTTTTCACAATAGAGATTACAGGGGCGTTCGCTAAAAAGCCTCTTGGGATAAAAGGGTTAAATATGTTTTCAAAATTGCTGGGGGTAGTCTATATAGCTTTACTGACCACGAAACTATTTGAAATGGTGTATTACAAAAGAAAATCGATCTAAAATCGATCATTTTACGCTATTTATTAAATATGACTATACGCTGGCGGCTATCTTGGACGCCATTTTGAATATATCAGAGTGCTTGAGGTGGATTTTCTAGAACGTTTACTATGTTAATCTACATACATCTAGGGTTCTTTCATAAAAACTCAGCTTGTTACGAGCTCTCTAATTGTCTTCCTTTATGAATTTTTGCTGAATATAGGTCCCAAGTGGCGGCCTTTTTGAAAAAAAAGATTGCGGCCAAAAACTAGACGTACCAACTTGCTTCCATCAAAATTCCTGTAGAGCGATATCTTAGCTATTGTGTGCCAAAAGTCACAATTTTATCCAGAAGTGCACACCCAGTTACCTAAGAGCCCCCACTAATGTTATGTGTCTAGGGACAAAACAAATATTATATTTATTTTAGTGTGGGGACCGTCTTTATACGTCGGAATCTGACGTCTACGGACCGTCTTTATACGTCAAAATCTGACGTCTGTATACGTCAGATTCTGAAGAATAAAGACAGTCCCCGCACTGAAAGAGTTAACGCGTGTGCTGCTCTAATAGCGTGTCCCTGTAGCATGCTCATTTCATATTGCTACAATATTAGCACATTACGAATAAAGATGGATATAGGTCCCATTTGAGCACATGATATAGGTTAAACTGAGCCAGGATAAACTCCCTAGGATGATCAGATCACACAGACTTCCCAAAAAAGTAGTTGGAATTTTAGTCCTGTGTGTCCGAGGCCAGACACGCTACCTCTCGGTCACAGAGGCTCCACATAATACAGAATCTTTATGAGTGTGTGGGGAAGAAACATTTAGTTTTTTTTAAACCTGCTTACCAGAGGTGGCAACATTACCATACTTGACTTGGTCAATTGTCCCTTGACCCTAGGTTGCTTCAATGTTTAAAGAACATTGAGTCAAAATATCGTGTTTGCTGGATTGTATTCATCTGAAATTAATTTCACGGCTGTCAGTAGCAGATCCAAGGGGGGGTGGGGGGGGGGGGGGGGCGGGGGTTGGGGGGGGGGCGGTTCCTCATGATTTGGTGATATACTGAGTGAGAAACAGTGCTCAATATGCCGTACATTGCATGAGAAAGCCTTTGGAAATCAAAAATTTCCCCGGAGGCGGCCCCCTCGACCCTTTTTCGATTTTTCAATATAGAATCATCATAAATATCTCAGTTAGCTCTTTCTGCTTCATTTGGATACCAATTTTATGGGTCTACGGCCATTGGAAATATTTTAATTCTTTCGGTGCGGGGACCGTCTTTATAAGGCAGAATATGACGTCCACTGACGTCAGATTTTGTATAAAGACGGTCCCCGCTCTGAAAAGGTTACCCTATCTGTCATGCCTGTAGTGCCCGCATTCTGAAACATCTGTAATTCCGTGAATTACTGTCTACTAGCAGCTTCTGCATTCATCCGCCAATCATCATCAGGCACTATTATAGACCATTTTTCTAGACTTCCTGTCCGCCAGGATATGCCAGTTTCCCTTTCTCCTGACTCAGTTTCTTCCACAATATGTGGTGTTTGTTGAAAATCTGCTCGCTAAATAGAATGACGTGGCCCAATGAACGTGGCGCTTTGCCAATGTCAATACCTGCAATGTGGTTTTGAATCACTATCCGTAGAGCTGAAATGGCACAAAAACGAACAGATCCACTGATCAGGGGGTGAAATGTAAAGTCGACTGGTGAGTCTGTTTTCAGCTTTTAATAGTGAGTGACACTTTTTCCATATCAAATCTAGTTTAAAATATATATATATTTTTACTACTACTACTACTACTACTACTACTACTACTACTACTACTACTACTACTACTACTACTACTACTACTACTACTAATAATAATAATAATAATAATAATAATAATAATAATAATAATAATAATAATAATAATAATAATAATAATAATAATAATAATAATAATAATAATAATAATAATAATAATAATAATAATAATAATAATAATAATAATAATAATAATAATAATAATAATAATAATAATAATAATAATAATAATAATAATAATAATAATAATAATAATAATAATAATAATAATAATAATAATAATAATTATGAATATTAATAATAATAATAATAATAATAATAATAATAATAATAATAATAATAATAATAATAATAATAATAATAATAATAATAATAATAATAATAATAATAATAATAATAATAATAATAATAATAATAATAATGATAATAATAATAATAATAATAATAATAACTTTATTTCAAGAGGGTTAAAGATACATTATACAGGTTAAAAAGTTTAATACCGTGGGGCCCTTGACACAAGCATAATTTTCAATGTAATATATCTCATTTATATTTCTCCGATTTAAAAGGGGACTTTTCATTCATCGTTTTTGAACAGATATGAAGGCAGGTGCTCAGAGTTTTAAGCATACATAGGCTACACCTTTGAATTCACACCAGGCATAAATTATTTAAAATAATAGCCAAAAGAGGATACAATGCATCAATATTTATCTGCCGATCAATAAAAATGCGAGATGTTTAACACTTTGCTTCAGTGCAATATAGGCCTATGACTATCCAATTCTGGCAACACTTTTTTTTTAAATAAAAAATACGAAATTATCTTAACATTTGTTTTTAAGTAATCATTTTGCCTGGTTGGATCCCATATTTAAATAGATAAATTTGCCGCTGGGACGCTACTGCCTGTGAGTCAACTACTGAAGTAAAGCCATGTTGTGCGTTGCGGTACATATATTTTATTGTAGTATTCTCAAAAACATTCTATTCAATGCAATTTGCAATTAAATTAAATTCCCTTGGAAAATATACTATGTATTACTTAAAGCTGACAATATATTTTATAACAAAAGATATTTGCTCGTTTCTTTAAAAATTTGCATGCCGATCACTTCAATAATCGTTTTCGATCATCCACTATGATTTAATTTTGTATATCACACGCAATACATCAACGTATTCATAGAAATTAGCATTATTAAGGACAGAGAAAGTAAGCCATATCACAGTTAAAATTTGACAGAAATTGAACAAATATGCATGTATAAATCTTGAGTAAAGACCCCATTGTGAAATTTAGCAGGTTTAATTTTTAAGTGAGGAGGTATTTTCCTTTCATTTGAAGTTGGCAATTGCGTGAGCAATGCCAACTTCAAATGAAAGGAAAATGTTAAGTAGTAATGAAGCACTTAAAGAGTTACGCGTGAATACAGTCGTTTTAATCCATTATATTTTATATACAGGTAAAATCATTGCTATTCACTGTTCTCGCACTCTGACTGTCGGCTTTCACTACGATACGTATGGTGAGATCAGCCCATCTCGCACTCTCACATTTTGCTTTAGTTTGATTTGCTCAGTTTTACTTTGCCATTTTAAATAGATATTTGTACGAGAAATACACACTGCATCGCTGGTACGGCGGGATGACTAATCTCAGCATAAGTCACCACATGAAGCCCTCGCCTAAAGGCTCGGCTTGATGTGGTGACTGATGCTGAGATGAGCCCATCTCGCCTTCCCAACGATGCCGTATGCATACAATATTGGGAACGAAATATATATTTTAATATCAACATTTTCAAATCTTTGTTCACGAAATAAACAAATATGAGTACTTTTCAGATCCTAATTCCTAAAATCAGTCCCCGCAATGAAAGGGTTGAGGTTTATTCTCAAATACCATATGTATGCAGCACGCAGCATAAATTTAATTAAATATAATTATGGCTTGACCGTCACTTGGTGTGATTAGTATCGGATTTACATAATTCATTACAAAACTGATTGTCCAGATTAAGTTTTACATCGGATCTGATTATCTGGGATCCTATGGTCGGACAGTCTTACTTTCTTTGATTATGTTCCCAATTCTCAAGTTTAATATAATCAGACAGGTAGCGATGTAAGTCAAACTAACAGGGCACATATCAACTGTTAAAATGGATCCATAACATAAGTATTCAAATAAAGCGGAGAAAGCTAACTAAGACATTTAACATACATCAGCGCTGTTAATATTAGCAGTTCTGGGGCTCATCCAACAAAAAATCCTAAAATTAGGATTATCTTAACTTTTTTTTAATTTTTATTAGAAAAGTTATTATTTATCTTGAACCAGTAAAGTAAGCATACTTCATCCATGACCATTGAAAGAGTAGCTCGACCTGTCACATGACATTAACGCAGTCATTCATTTGTTATTAAAATTGGAAGTCAGAAATATTCACCAATGCTGAAGCACAGCAAATCCGCGCGACCATTGATGGCGGAAAAAAAAGCGATTGCTTGCAAAAAGAAAGGATTAACATGCCCCAAAACGGCCGCACAATCTTTTTTATTCCTGTCTGAATAATAGTCCCAGGGTGGCAGTTTTCCCCGCGATGTTTTTCTTTCTTTGAAAAATTACACCTTCTTGCTGTGAAATAAATAGTCGGAAATGAATTCACCATTAAGGCTCTGATCACGACTATAATAAGTGGTAACTGTTTCATTAGCCGTTTAAATCACTTTTATTAGGAATTAAATGAGTTTTTAAACATCAAGATTTGCAAATACGAGTCATCCCGCCAAGGCAGATTTAGTTGTTTCCATAAGTGAGTGAACGAAATGTTTCTTCCCGCTCACTTGTAAAGATTCAATATTGTGGGGACCGAGAGGTAGCGTGCTCGGCCTCAGACTTCAAATGAGTGACAATTTAAGCTGTATGTCAGGGGTTATGTAGCGACTCAATGGCTATCGGAACTTTAGGCCACCTTTGTGTACATACTGGCTAAACTTGGCCTTCTGAGAAAATGTCCTGGGGATGTTGAGATGAATCATGAATCAGACGACACTGTCCTAGAGGCACATGAGTCGAAATACGTTACCTGGTGGTCTGAACTCGTGAATAGGCCTTCTACCCCTCGGTCACTGAGCCTGCTTACAACACTGAATGTCCAGATCTACAGTATATGACGAGCTCATAGGCGGAGTGGCGATTACAATTTATCTACATTGGATATGTTGATGCTTTAGTAAGATCCTTTTTCTTAGGTTTTCCCTTATGATGTTACATCTGTTATATCGTTTAATGTCTTTTATGTACTATTTTATTGTATCATAATAGTATGGTCTTTTATAATATTATTGCATGTTCAATTTTATATGTATTTCCTAATGTAATGAGGGTTGAATAAAAAAAAAGATGCTTACGTTTGACAAATATGTGTGAAAATAACGTTCAGGACAAACCGCATAATCTACTGACAGTCATTTTAACTGACATTTAATTGTAATGATTGATTTACAGGACATCCCGCATTGTGCGACAGCGTTTATGTACCTGTTTAGGCTTTATTTTACTTTGAACACGGTAATCTGACTTGTTAATACTATATATTTGCTGATGTCTCAAATATATCGACGAGAGTTTCAATAGAGATCGATGATGATGATATTTATAATGTTGACTTTCTATATTGTTTAACCCTCAGATTAAAGCAACAGTAGCGCGGACCAATGTGGACAAAACAACAGCAGCAGATAGCGCTATTAGCGAGAGTTCGCTAAACTATCTCAAGCTGTGAGATCAACAGCGCCGCCGATATTAGCAATCAATGTAAGTAATGTAGGGTGCGACAGCAGCAAATACCAATCTAAGTAATGTTCAGCGGAGTACCGTTCCTGTTAGCCATGTAAGTAATGTACGCGGTGACAACAGCAAATGTCAATATCCAGCAAACCGGGACTTGGTTTCAGCCCAGTGGAGTATCAAAGCAATGTTGATGAAAGCAACAGCGGCCATGTAACATCAGCCGCTCATTATGAGAAGCAGAACAATGGAAGCAAAATAAAAACAGCCAACTCTGTACAACAAGCACCATCCAAGTAAGAGAGAGCCAAACAACAACAGCCAACTCGGTACAAGAAACACCATCCAAGTAAGAAAGAGCAAAACAACAACAGCCAACTCGGTACAAGAAGCATCATCCAAGTAAGAGAGAGCAAAATAACAACGGCCAACTCGGTACAAGAAACACGATGCCGACAGTACAAGCAACTGGCAGCGCCATCAGTGATCGCCCACTGAAATGTCTCAAGCTATGAGAGCAAAAGCAATTACTGTAATTAATCTAAGGTGCAGCAGCTGCAAATGCTGAAGTCCAGCAAACCATTATCAGACAAGTACCTGCTGTATTAGCTACGTATGTAATGTGTGGGACGACAACAGCAAATGCAAATATTCAGCCAGCACAAGCCAAGTGCCGGCTCTATCAGCCATGTAAGTAATGTACGGGGCGACGACAGCAGCAAATGCCAATGTCCAGCAAACCGATACGTTATCTCAGTAAAGTGCCGTCCCCATTAGCAATGTGTGGGGGAGAAGTAGTCTAATCAGCAACAACCACGAACGCATTGTGCGCAAAAATAGCCATGTCCAAAAGATACCATCAGCTGCAGCTACAGTAACATCACTATGAACAGTTGATACAACAGTAACAATAGTTGGGGTTCTGATGCTCCCAATATACAGCAATAATACGTCCCCCGGATATGAAAGGGTGTATTTGCCACAAAGTGGCAGATACACCCTTTCATATCCAAGGGGACGATTTTACCCAAACAACATGAAATACATTCACATAAATAATACATCGCTTTCTCTGGTTTGATGTTGAAACAGCGTTTGCGACGCTGGCCCAGAACAATGTCAAAGCAGAACGATGTCATGTGTGCTGTGGCAGTAAATTGGTCGGTCAGAAGAAAGAGAATTTCAATGGCTGTGTCGTAGCGACAAGATTTGGAACAACGAAATAAAGATCACCAATGTCTAATATTATAAGGCCAAGAAAAGAATCAGCAAATGTCTTTCGGGATGACACGATGACTGAGAAGTAGCGTGCTTGATCACCTACAGCTCAGTGTTATCCTATTTATTCAGACTCACCTTAAGCTCTATGACCACAAAATTGACCTAACATCCCGTTCATTCATTCATTCATTCATTCATTCATTCATTCATTCATTCATTCATTCATTCATTCATTCATTCATTCAATCATTCATTCATTTCTTCATTCATTCATTCATTCATTTAATCATTCATTCATTCATTCATTCATTCATTCATTCATTTATTCATTCATTTATTCATTCATTCATTCATTTATTCATTCATTCATTCATTCATTCATTCATTCATCCATCCATCCATCCATCCATTCATTCATTCATTCATTCATTCATTCATTCATTCATTCATTCATTCATTCATTTATTTACTCTTACATTCATTTATTCATTCATTGATTCATTCATTCGTTCATTCATTTTGGTCTTTCATGGATTCATTTATTCGCTTGTTCTCTTGGGCTTTCGTTTGTTTGTTCGCTCGTTCGCTCGCTCATTCGTTTGATTGTTCGTTCGTTTGTTTGTTTGTTCGTTGGTCCGCTCGTTCATTCATTCATTCATTCATTCATTCATTCATTCATTCATTCATTCATTCATTCATTCATTCATTCATTCATTTATGCATTCATTCATTCATTCTTTCTTTCTTTCTTTCTTTCATTCGCTCATATATCTCACTAACAGCATCCTCAACAGCTACAACAAATGACATTACTGTCACTAGGTAAAACAGCAGCCACAGCTAGCTGCTCTACCACCACCACCATCACCACCACCATCTTCGACCACATTAGTCCAATCCCGGATCCCAGAATGCCGCTGTTCAATTAGGCGCCATCTCCCCAGGTGGAGCTATTTCACAGTGTCCACTGCTGTCTGTCAAGGTATCACGGCACAAATGTAGCGGAAGCCCTTTTTGTGCGGCTGGAGAGTACATTCATGGTGAGATGAATGGAAGAGCTGCTTCATCGGAGACACTGCATTAAACGTGAGGTCACGTCTCTCAAAGGTCAAACACAATAGAATGTGGGACGTGCCAATGAAGGAATTACGGTGTTCTCACACTCTTTGTGGTGATTTTCACTGTGAAACACATCGATATCAGCCCAAATAACACAATGTGCAGTGGTTTTTAATTAATTAAATAATTAATTACTTAATTAATTACTTAATTAATTAATTAATTAATTAATTAATTAATTAATTAATTAATTAATTAATTAATTCATTCATTCATTCCTTCATTCATTCATTCATTCATTCATTCATTCATTCATTCATTCATTCATTCATTCATTCGCTCATTCATTCATTAATTCATTCATGTATTAGTTCGTTCATTTATTCATTCGTTCAGTCGTTCGTTCGACTATAGACGTCAGACTCTGACGTCTATCTCCGCGCTGTGACGGTTAATCATGATCATTGTTGTTTCCCCATGGCGCTGTTCATTTTCATGCCTCGTCGTGTGATTAGCGGTTGACCTTCTAATGCACAGGGGATATCACCCGGCGTCGCTGGGGGTCCGATGTGACGGAAATAATACACCTTATACACCCAAGAGTGAAACTAATACCGGTAATTGTCTGAAACATAAACTGCCAAATCACGTTTATCTAGACGAATGATGCATTGACTCGGATATAAAACTGCGCTCGAAAATCAATGAAATAATAGGTATTGAACATTGACTTGTTTACTAATCAATCAGTTCAATCAATCAATTCGGTAACTTCTATAGCACCTAAATCCTCAGAGGCGCATAATCTAAATCGAAATCAGCTCAATGTTGAGAGTCAAAGCGTAAGTCGTCAACTGGGCGTCGAATCTCCGAGGAATTAGGGGGGGGGGAGAGCTGAATCGAAAAGAAAAGCCTTCAGCATTTTTTTTAAATGAGGTGACTGTACTCGCAGTTCTCAATTTAACCGGCAGTCAGTGAATTCCAGGTGGAAGGAGCTGCAACTGCAAAAGCCCTTGACCCCCCATTTTGTTCGAAAACGTGGAACAGTTAACATATTTGTGTTGGAGGATCTAAGCATTCCGGAATTTTGAAACGGGACTAAATAATTAAAGAGATATGTAGGTTGGTGAAAAAGCAAGGCTTTAAAAGTGATGGTACAGAGTTTAAAATATGGAAAAAAATTAAGAGAGGCTTAGATCTGCTAAAACGATATGCTTTACAGACTACATATGCCAGACAATTGTATACCCATTGCAATTTTTTAATGTCCCTGTCAGAAAGATTGTACAAAAGGGAATTGCAATAGTCAAGATGACTATAAACTAGAGCACATACAACAGATTTTGCAGCTTCTGGGCTAAGGTACTTCCTAATACGCCGAACGTCACAGATGTAATAGAAGCATATTTTGCAAGTCTGAAAGATTTGTCGTTTGAAGGTAAAATCACAATCAAAAATGAATCCCAAATTTCTAATGAATGGAAGGAATGGTCAAGTAATAATATAGGGAATAGATCGTTGAATGTTTCTCTTTTTTTTTAAACCGATGATGATTAACTCGGTTTACTTTGATTTAGCTTTAGCTTTGAATTTGTCATCCAAGTGAAAACAATATTAACACCGGATTTCAAATCAGTTAGGGATTCTATAGCTTCAGAGCCAGATAGAGATATATAAATGTGTGTGTCATCGGCATAGAGATGATGCTGTACATCATGCTCGGCGATGACGTGACTGAGGGGAGCATGTATAATATAACATGTTAGAGGCAAAGAAGGCTTTTTTCACTTTTTTTTTATAAATGATGAGAGCGATGATAGTATTAACCCTTGAGGCGCTAATCACGTTTTACTAACCGGCTAAATTATTGTCATTATGTGCTTTGCCAATGTAGGTCTCAAATGAAACAAATATGAGAGGGGGCAGGGGCTAGTACCCTTTTTTCCAAAACAAATTTTACCTCAACTTCGAAAAAAGTTGCCCCAAGTCTCTATTGAAGTCAGCGTGCATAGAAAAAAAATACGACTGACACCTCACAATTTGTTTTGTTATTGTCTCCATTTTTCGAATGGGCTTACTTCAAACAACGAACAATATCGACTAACGCTACCAGGTTACTTTTTTAGTTTGGGCTGAGATGCCGCTTCTGCTTGTACCCTTAAAGGGCTGAACTATTTATATAAAGCAGGAGAACAAATGGTTATTTTCAATTTGAAATCATCATGAATGTCCTATTTACCTCTGTCTGCTTAATTTGAATAGCAATGTTATGGATCTACAGCCATTTTCAGTGCGGAGATAGACGTCAGATTCTGACGTCTAAATCAGTCCTCGCGCTGCAAGGATTACAGAATGTTTACCAATCACATTATCAATCTCAATAAATAATACTCATCTGAAAAAAAATTGAAATATTGTATTTAACTTAATGTATGATACAAAATGGATGTAACCACGACCATATTTTCATATGACCAAAGGTAGAACAGATTTAGCTAAGCTTTGGCTGACTTTTATATGCCATGGACCCAGTACTTGTCAGACGAATAGTGTTGTGGGACAAAAGAAAGTCAGCTCAACGATATTGGTGCAAACACCGCAGTCCATATGAAAACATTAAACCTTACCATGCATCACACGTTTTAAAACACTGACCCTTTAAATACTGTAATTTAATATATCGTTTTTCTTAAATATTATATCATAATAATATTATTAGTTCAAATATTGTTCATGACAAACATGCTGTGCACTAGATTTGACTGATTGATTCAGTCAGTCGTGCTCTAGATAAAGTACCAGGCTTATTGTCAGCGACCGGAGAGACATGTCGTCTCCTAATAGGGGCTGAAATTGAGCAATCCCCCCAGCTAAACATCTGGTCTGCTGGTTTGGTATATTTTTAGCACAGATCACAGAGCTAGTTCCAAGACATTTATATCCGAAAGGGCAGATCGTGTAACATTCATCAGCCGCTATTACTCAAATGTATCACAAATAATGTAGATGGCTCGAACATATAGTGCTTCACACAAGTAATACCACTTTCCTAAAAAAATCAATACAATTAACTTACTATTTCAATGTTTTTCATCTTTACTTTATACAATTATCAGAAATGACATTTTTCTTTGGCAATAGATGTGATACAATATGGTAAAACTTAAGCTGTAGTTGCTCTAGGGTTATTTTAGTGTTAAATACAGCGCAATTAGACCATAATGTGCCATAAAATCCCACATGAGCTTCAAACTGACATTTATTTAATTGCATTTGATTTTAACCCTTAAAGCCTAGGAAATGTTTAATCATTTAAGTCCTGTTGAAGGGTTTAACCCTTTACGTCCTCGCGATGCATTAGAGTATCATTTTAAATTCACTACGATACGTATGGTGAGATCAGCCCATCTCGCACTCTCACATTTTGCTTTAGTTTGATTTGCTCAGTTTTATTTTGCCATTTTAAATAGATATTTGTACGAGAAATACACACTGCATCGCTGGTACGGCGGGATGACTAATCTCAGCATAAGTCACCACATGAAGCCCTCGCCTAAAGGCTCGGCTTGATGAGGTGACTGATGCTGAGATCAGGTCATCTCGCCTTCCCAACGATGCCGTATGCATACATTATTGGGAACGAAATATATATTTTAACATCAACATTTTCAAATCTTTGTTCACGAATTAAACAAATATGAGTAATTTTTAGATCATAATTCCTAAAATCAGTCCCCGCGATGAAAGGGTTGAGGTTTATTCTCAAATACCATATGTATGCAGCACGCAGCATAGATTTAATTAAATTTAATTATGGCTTGACCGTCACTTGGTGTGATTAGTATCGGTTTTACATAATTCATTACAAAACTGATTGTCCAGATTAAGTTTTACATCGGATCTGATTATCTGGGATCCTATGGTCGGACAGTCTTACTTTCTTTGATTATGTTCCCAATTCTCAAGTTTAAAAAATCAGAGAGGTAGCGATGTAAGTCACACTAACAGGGCACATATCGACTGTTAAAATGGACCCATAACATAGGTATTCAAATAAAGCGGAGAAAGCTAACTAAGACATTTAACATCAGCGCTTTCATGGTTAATATTAGCAGTTCTGGGGCTCATCCAACAAAAAATCTTAAAATTAGGATTATCTCAACTTTTTTTATATTTTTATTAGAAAAGTTATTATTTATCTTGAACCAGTAAGGTAAGCATACTTCATCCATGACCATTGAAAGAGTAGCTCAACCTGTCACATGACATTAACGCAGTCATTCATTTGTTATTAAAATTGGAAGTCAGAAATATTCACCACTGCTGAAGCACAGCATTGATGGCGGAAAATAAAGCGAGTGCCTGCAAAAAGAAAGGATTAACATGCCCCAAAACGGCCGCACAATCTTTTTTATTCCTGTCTGAATAATAGTCCCAGTGTGGCAGTTTTCCCCGCGATTTTTTTCTTTCTTTGACAAATTACACCTTCTTGCTGTGAAATAAATAGTCGGAAATGAATTCACCATTAAGGCTCTGATCACGACTATAATAAGTGGTAACTGTTTCATTAGCCGTTTAAATCACTTTTATTAGGAATTAAATGAGTGTTTAAACATCAAGATTTGCAAATACGAGTCATCCCGCCAAGGCAGATTTAGTTGTTTCCATAAGTGAGTAAACAAAATGTTTCTTCCCCGCTCACTTGTAAAGATTCAATATTGTGGGGACCGAGAGGTAGCGTGCTCGGCCTCAGACTTCAAATGAGTGACAATTTAAGCTGTATGTCAGGGGTTATGTAGCGACTCAATGGCTATCGGAACTTTAGGCCACCTTTGTGTACATACTGGCTAAACTTGGCCATCTGAGAAAATGTCCTGGGGATGTTGAGATGAATCATGAATCAGACGACACTGTCCTAGAGGCACATGAGTCGAAAGACGTTACCTGGTGGTCTGAACTCGTGAATAGGCCTTCTACCCCTAGGTCACTGAGCCTGCCCACAACACTGAATGTCCAGATCTACAGTATATGACGAGCTCATAGGCTGAGTGGCGATTACAATTGATCTACATTGGATATGTTGATGCTTTAGTAAGATCCTTTTTCTTAGGTTTTCCTTTATGATGTTACATCTGTTATATCGTTTAATGTTTTTTATGTACTATTTTATTGTATCATAATAGTATGGTCTTTTATAATATTATTGCATGTTCAATTTTATATGTATTTCCTGATGTAATGAGGGTTGAATAAAAAAAAAGATGCTAACGTTTGACAAATATGTGTGAAAATAACGTTTAGGACAAACCGCATAATCTACTGACAGTCATTTTAACTGACATTTAATTGTAATGATTGATTTACAGGACATCCCGCTTTGTGCGACAGCGTTTATGTACCTGTTTAGGCTTTATTTTACTTTGAACACGATAATCTGACTTGTTAAGACTATATATTTGCTGATGTCTCACATATATTGACGAGAGTTTCAATAGAGATCGATGATGATGATATTTATAATGTTGACTTTCTATATTGTTTAACCCTCACATCAAAGCAACAACAGCGCGGACCAATGTGGACAAAACAACAGCAGCGCGGACCAATGTGGACAAAACAACAGCAGCGCGGACCAATGTGAACAAAACAACAGCAGCAGATAGCGCTATTAGCGAGAGCTCGCTAAACTATCTCAAGCTGTGAGATCAACAGCGCCGCCGATTTTAGCAATCAATGTAAGTAATGTAGGGAGCGACAGCAGCAAATACCAATCTAAGTAATGTTCAGCGGAGTACCGTTTCTGTTAGCCATGTAAGTAATGTACGCGGTGACAACAGCAAATGTCAATATCCAGCAAACCGGGACTTGGTTTCAGCCGAGTGGAGTATCAAAGCAATGTTAATGAAAGCAACAGCGGCCATGTAACATCAGCCGCTCATTATGAGAAGCAGAACAACGGAAGCAAAATAAAAACAGCCAACTCTGTACAACAAGCACCATCCAAGTAAGAGAGAGCCAAACAACAACAGCCAGCTCGGTACAAGAAACACCATCCAAGTAAGAAAGAGCAAAACAACAACAGCCAGCTCGGTACAAGAAACACCATCCAAGTAAGAAAGAGCAAAACAACAACAACCAGCTCGGTACAAGAAACACCATCCAAGTAAGAAAGAGCAAAACAACAACAGCCAGCTCGGTACAAGAAACACGATGCCGACAGTACAAGCAACTGGCAGCGCCATCAGCGATCGCCCACTGAAATGTCTCAAGCTATGAGAGCAAAAGCACCGCCGCTATCAGCAATTACTGTAATTAATCTAAGGTGCAGCAGCTACAAATGCTGAAGTCCAGCAAACAATTATCAGACAAGTACCTGCTGTATTAGCTACGTATGTAATGTGTGGGACGACAACAGCAAATGAAAATATTCAGCCAGCCAGCACAAGCCAAGTGCCGGCTCTATCAGCCATGTAAGTAATGTACGGGGCGACGACAGCAGCAAATGCCAATGTCCAGCAAACCGATACGTTATCTCAGTAAAGGGCTGTCCACATTAGCAATGTGTGGGGTGAAGTAGTCTAATCAGCAACAACCACGAACGCATTGTGCGCAAAAATAGCCTTATCCAAAATATATCATCAGCTGCAGCTACAGTAACATCACTATGAACAGTTGATACAACAGTAACAATAGTTGGGGTTCTGATGCTCATGATTATACAGCAATAATACGTCCCCCGGATATGAAAGGGTGTATTTGCCACAAAGTCGCAGATACATATCCAAGGGGACGATTTTACCCAAACAACATGAAATACATTCACATATATAATACATCGCTTTCTCTGCTGCTGTATCGAGTCTAGGCAGCAAAAACAATGAGCCCCCGACATTGTCCCTGTGTTGGTTTGATGTTGAAACAGCGTTTGCGACGCTGGCCCAGAACAATGTCAAAGCAGAACGATGTCATGTGTGCTGTGGCAGTAAATAGGTCGGTCAGAAGAAAGAGAATTTCAATGGCTGTGTCGTAGCGACAAGATTTGGAACAACGAAATAAAGATCACCAATGTCTAATATTATAAGGCCAAGAAAAGAATCAGCAAATGTCTTTCGGGATGACACGATGACTGAGAAGTAGCGTGCTCGATCACCTACAGCTCAGTGTTATCCTATTGATTCAGACTCACCTTAAGCTCTATGACCACAAAATTGACCTAACATCCCGTTCATTCAATCATTCATTCATTCATTCATTCATTCATTTATTCATTCTTTCATTCATTCATTCATTCATTTAATCATTCATTCATTCATTTAATCAATCATTTAATCATTCATTCATTCATTCATTCATTCATTCATTCATTCATTCATTCATTCATTCATTCATTCATTCATTTATTTACTCTTACATTCATTTATTCATTCATTGATTCATTCATTCGTTCATTCATTTTGGTCTTTCATGGATTCATTTATTCGCTTGTTCTCTTGGGCTTTCGTTTGTTTGTTTGCTCGTTCGCTCGCTCATTCGTTCGATTGTTCGTTCGTTTGTTTGTTTGTTCGTTGGTCCGCTCGTTCATTCATTCATTCATTCATTCATTCATTCATTCATTCATTCATTCATTCATTCATTCATTCATTCATCCATTAATTCATTCATTCATTCATTCTTTTTTTTTTCTTTCTTTCATTCGCTCATTTATCTCACTAACAGCATCCTCAACGACTACAACACATGACATTACTGTCACCAGGTAAAGCAGCAGCCACAGCTAGCTGCTCTACCACCATCACCACCACCATCTTCGACCACATTAGTCCAGTCCCGGATCCCAGAATGCCGCTGTTAAATTAGGCGCCATCTCACCAGGTGGAGCTATTTCACAGTGTCCCCTGCTGTCTGTCAAGGTATCACGGCACAAATGTAGCGGAAGCCCTTTTTGTGCGGCTGGAGAGTACATTCATGGTGAGATGAATGGAAGAGCTGCTTCATCGGAGACACTGCATTAAACGTGAGGTCACGTCTCCCAAAGGTCAAGCACAATAGAATGTGGGACGAGCCAATGAAGGAATTACGGTGTTCTCACACTCTTTGTGGTGATTTTCACTGTGAAACAAATCGATATCAGCCCAAATAACACAATGTGCAGTGGTTTTTAATTAATCAATTAATTAATTAATTAATTATTTAATTAGATAATTAATTAATTAAATAATTATTAATTAAATAATTGATTGATTGATTGATTGATTGATTGATTGATTGATTGATTGATTGATTGATTGATTGATTGATTGATTCATTCATTCTTTCATTCATTCATTCATTCATTCATTCATTTATTCATTCATTCATTCATTCATTCATTCATTCATTCATTCATTCATTCATTCATTCATTCGCTCATTCATTTATTAATTCATTCATGTATTAGTTCGTTCGTTTATTCATTCGTTCAGTCGTTCGTTCGACTATAGACGTCAGACTCTGACGTCTATAGTCGATCTCCGCGCTGTGACGGTTAATCATGATTATTGTTGTTTCCCCATGGCGCTGTTCATTTTCATGCCTCGTCGTGTGATTAGCGGTTGACCTTCTAATGCACAGGGGATATCACCCGGCGTCGCTGGGGGTCCGATGTGACGGAAATAATACACCTTATACACCCAAGGGTGAAACTAATACCGGTAATTGTCTGAAACATAAACTGCCAAATCACGTCTATCTAGACGAATGATGCATTGACTCGGATATAAAACTGCGCTCGAAAATCAATAAAATAATAGCTATTGACCATTGACTTGTTTACTAATCAATCAGTTCAATCAATCAATTCGGTAACTTCTATAGCACCTAAATCCTCAGAGATACGAGCTCAGAGGCGTATAATCTAAATCGAAATCAGCTCAATGTTGAGAGTCAAAGCGTAAGTCGTCAACTGGGCGTCGAATCTCCGAGAAATTAGGGGGGGGGGGAGCTGAATCAAAAAGAAAAGCCTTCAGCATTTTTTTTAAATGAGGTGACTGTACTCGCAGTTCTCAACTTAACCGGCAGTCAATGAATTCCAGGTGGAGGGAGCTGCAACTGCAAAAGCGCTTGACCCCCCATTTTGTTCGAAAACGTGGAACAGTTAACATATTTGTGTTGGAGGATCTAAGCATTCTTGAATTTTGAACCGGGACTAAATATTTAAAGAGATATGTAGGTTGTTGAAAAAGCAAGGCTTTAAAAGTGATGGTACAAAGTTTAAAACATAGAAAAAAATTAAGAGAAATTAAGAGAGGCTTAGATCTGCTAAAACGATATGCTTTACAGACTACATATGCCAGACAATTGTATACCCGTTGCAATTTTTCAATGTCCCTGTCAGAAAGATTGTACAAAAGGGAATTGCAATAGTCAAGATGACTATACACTAGAGCACATACAACAGATTTTGCAGCTTCTGGGCTAAGGTACTTCCTAATACGCCGAACGTCACAGATGTAATAGAAGCATATTTTGCAAGTCTGAGAGATTTGTCGTTTGAAGTTAAAATCACAATCAAAAATGAATCCCAAATTTCTAATGAATGGAAGGAATGGTCAAGTAATAATATAGGGAATAGATCTTTGAATTTTTCTCTTTTTTTTTAAAACCGATGATGATTAACTCGGTTTACTTTGATTTAGCTTTAGCTTTGAATTTGTCATCCAAGTGAGAACAATATTAGCACCGGATTTCAAATCAGTTAGTGATTCTATAGCTTCAGAGCCAGATAGAGATATATAAATGTGTGTGTCATCGGCATAGAGATGATGTTGTACATCATGCTCGGCGATGACGTGACTGAGGGGAGCATGTATAATATAACATGTTAGAGGCAAAGAAGACTTTTTTCACGTTTTTTTTATAAATGACTATAGCGATGATAGTATTAACCCTTGAGGCGCTAATCACGTTTTTCTAACCGGCTAAATTATTGTCATTATGTGCTTTGCCAATGTAGGTCTCAAATGAAACAAATATTGAACACCATCTTGAATAACTAAAAATACAAATTAATTGACCAATAAGCGTGCTTTTAAAAATATAGCTATATTACTGAAACCAATATACATCACCATTAATACTTAATTAATTGATTATAAATAATAATGTTTTCCCAATAGAGATTACAGGGGCGTTCGCTAAAAAGCCTCCTGGGATAAAAGGGTTAAATATGTTTGCAAAATTGCTGGGGGTAGTCTATATAGCTTTACTGACCACGAAACTATTTGAAATGGTGTATTACAAAAGAAAATCGAGTTAAAATCGATCATTTACGCTATTTATTAAATATGACTATACGCTGGCGGCTATCTTGGACGCCATTTTGAATATATCAGAGTGCTTGAGGTGGATTTTCTAGAACGTTCACTGTGTTAATCTACATACATCTAGGGTTCTTTCATAAAAAACTCAGTTTGTTACGAGCTCTCTAATTGTCTTCCTTTATGAAATTTTGCTGAATATAGGTCCCAAGTGGCGGACTTTTTGAAAAACAAGATTGCGGCCAAAAACTAGACGTACCAACTTGCTTCCATCAAAATTCCTGTAGAGCGATATCTTAGCTATTTGTGTGCCAAAATTCACAATTTTATCAAGAAGTGCACACCCAGTTACCTAAGAGCCCCCGCTAATGTTATGTGTCTAGGGACAAAACAAATATTATATTTATTTTAGTGTGGGGACCGTCTTTATACGTCGGAATCTGACGTCTACGGACCGTCTTTATACGTCAAAATCTGACGTCTGTATACGTCAGATTCTGAAGAATAAAGACAGTCCCCGTACTGAAAGAGTTAACACGTGTGCTGCTTTAATAGCGTGTCCCTGTAGCATGCTCATTTCATATTGCTACATTATTTGCACATTAAGAATGAAGATGGATATAGGTCACATTTGAGCACATGATACAGGTTAAACTGAGCCAGGATAAACTCCCTAGGATGGTGGGATTAATCAGATCACACAGACTTCCCAAAAAAGTAGTTGGAATTTTAGTCCTGTGTGTCCGAGGCCAGACACGCTACCTCTCGGTCACAAAGGCTCCACATAATACATAATCTTTATGAGTGTGTGGGGAAGAAACATTTAGTTTTTTTTAAACCTGCTTACCAGAGGTGGCAACATTACCATACTTGACTTGGTCTATTGTCCCTTGACCCTAGGTTGCTTCAATGTTTAAAGAACATTGAGTCAAATTATCGTGTTTGCTGGATTGTATTCATCTGAAATTAATTTCACGGCTGTCAGTGGCAGATCCAAGGGGTTGGGGGGTTGGGGGGGGGGGTTTCCTCATGATTTGGTGATATACTGAGTGAGAAACAGTGCTCAATATGCCGTACATTGCATGAGAAAGCCTTTGGAAAGCAAAAATTTCCCCGGAGGCGGCCCCCTCGACCCTTTTACAGTATTTTTTTTTTTTGTAAAATTTTACCCCCCCCCCCCCCCCCCTCACTGAAAAGCTAGATCCGCCCCTGCAGCCTGAAGCACGAGGAGTGCCACGTGCCATGTTCTCCAAATAACCCTTACAAGGCTGAAATATATTTGTATAATCTATGGAGACCAAAGGATTTTTTTCAATTTAAAATCATCATAAATATCTCAGTTAGCTCTTTCTGCTTCATTTGAATACCAATTTTATGGGTCTACGGCCATTAGAAATATTTTATTTTTTTCGGTGCGGGGACCGTCTTTATAAGTCAGAATCTGACGTCCACTGACGTCAGATTTTGACGTATAAAGACGGTCCCCGCTCTGAAAAGGTTACCCTATCTGTCATGCCTGTAGTGCCCGCATTCTGAAACATCTGTAATTCCGTGAATTACTGTCTACTAGCAGCTTCTGCATTCATCCGCCAATCATCATCAGGCACTATTATAGACCATTTTTCTAGACTTCCTGTCCGCCAGGATATGCCAGTCTTTCCCTTTTATCCTGACTCAGTTTCTTCCACAATATGTGGTGTTTGTTGGATATCTGCTCGCTAAATAGAATGACGTGGCCCAATGGTTAGAGCGTGGCGCTTTGCCAATGTCAATACCTGCCAATGTTGTTTTGAATCACTATCCGTAGAGCTGAAATGGCACAAAAACGAACAGATCCACTGATCAGGGGCTGAAATGTAAAGTCGACTGGTGAGTCCGTTTTCAGCCTTTAATAGGGAGTGACACTTTTTCCATATCAAATCTAGTTTAAAATATATATATATTTTTACTACTACTATTACTACTACTACTACTACTACTACTACTACTACTACTACTACTACTACTACTACTACTACTACTACTAATAATAATAATAATAATAATAATAATAATAATATTAATAATAATATTAATAATAATAATAATAATAATAATAATAATAATAATAATAATAATAATAATAATAATAATAATAATAATAATAATAATAATAATAATAATAATAATAATAATAATAATAATAATAATAATAATAATAATAATAATAATAATAATAATAATAATAATAATAATAATAATAATAATAATAATAATAATAATAATAATAATAATAATAATAATAATAATAATAATAATAATAATAATAATAATAATAATAATAATAATAATAATAATAATAATAATAATAATAATAATAATAATAATAATAATAATAATAATAATAACTTTATTTCAAGAGGGTTAAAGATACATAATACAGGTTAAAAAGTTTAATACCGTGGGGCCCTTGACACAAGCATCATATATTTTATTGTAGTATACTCAAAAACATTTTATTCATTGCAATTTGCAATTAAATAAAATTTCCTTGGAAAATATACTATGTATTACTTAAAGTTTACAATATATTTTATAACAAAAGATATTTGCTCGTTTCTTTAAAAATGTGCATGCCGATCACTTGAATAATCGTTTTCGATTATTCACTATGATTTAATTTTGTGAATCACACGCAATACATCAACGTATTCATAGAAATTAGCACTATTAAGGACAGAGAAAGTAAGCCATATCATGCTAGATATGGATGCCTGGAGATGAACATAAAAGAAAGAAAACGTGAGCCATATCATGTTAGATATGGATGGAAGCGAATATCAAAGACAGAGAAAGTAAGCCATTTCATGCTAGATATGGATGTCTGGAGATGAGCATCAAAGAAAGAGAAAGTGAGCCATATCATGTTAGATATGGATGTCTGGATATGAACATCAAAGAAAGAGAAAGTAAGCCATATCATGTTAGATATGGACGTCTGGAGATGAGCATCAAAGAAAGAGAAAGTGAGCCATATCATGTTAGATATGGATGTCTGGATATGAACATCAAAGAAAGAGAAAGTAAGCCATATCATGTTAGATATGGATGTCTGGAGATGAACATCAAAGAAAGAGATAGTAAGCCATATCATGTTAGATATGGATGTCTGGAGATGAACATCAAGCCAAGACAAAATAAGCCATATCATGTTAGATATGAATGTCTGGAGATAAACATCAAAGAAAGAAAAAGTAAGCCATATCATGTTAGATATGGATGTTTGGAGATGACCATCAAGGAAAGAGAAAGTGAGCCATATCATGTTAGATATGGATATTTAGAGATAAGTATCAAATAAATAGAAAATGAGCCATATCATGTTGGATATGGATGTCTGGAGATGAACATCAAGCCAAGACAAAGTAAGCCATATCATGTTAGATATGGATGGAGGCGAATATTGAGGAAAGAGAATGTAAGCCATTTCATGTTAGATATAGATGTCTGGAGATGAACATCAAATAAAGAGAAAATGAGCCATATCATGTTAGATATGGTTGTCTTGATATGAACATAAAAGAAAGAGAATGTAAGCCATTTCATGTTAGATATAGATGTCTGGAGATGAACATCAAAGAAAGAAAAAGTAAGCCATATCATGTTAGATATGGATGTCTGGAGATGAGCATCAAGGAAAGAGAAAGTAAGCCATATCATGTTAGATATGGATGTCTTGATATGAACATAAAAGAAAGAGAAAGTAAGCCATATCATGTTAGATATGGATGTCTGGATATGAACATCAAAAAAGAGAAAGTAAGCCATAACATGTTAGATATGGATGTCTGGAGATGAACATCAAAGAAAGAGATAGTGAGCCATATCATGTTAGATATGGATGTCTGGAGATGAGCATCAAAGAAAGAGAAAGTGAGCCATATCATGTTAGATATGGATGTATGGAGATAAACATCAAAGAAAGAGAAAGAAAGCCATATCATGTTAGATATGGATGGCTGGATATAAACATCAAAAAAGAGAAAGTGAGCCATATCATGTTAGATATG